>OVBE01005361.1:0-21878 GCA_900406425.1 Iberis pinnata | reverse complement strand
ATTTTCGGTTCGGTTACGGTCGGTTATTCGGTTATCGGTTTTTATGCCCACCCCTACTAAAAACCATAAGCTAATGAGCTTTATTACTTATGTCCAAATAAAATCATTAAATACATAAGCATTCAGTTTATTACAATTCCAAAACATATTTTAACAAAACTCCAATTTGACTTGAATCCTCCAAATATATCAGATATACCTTATGCACTATTACAATGTCAAATAAACAAGATGTACCATACTTTCTTAGTTGCTTCAAATTTCCGTAGAGTCAGATGCTCCTTCCTTAAAGCCATATGCTTCTTTTGGAGTTTGATGCCTTATCATAAGCATGATGTCCCTTCAAAGACTAGTGCCTCTTCAGCGGCCTAATCATGTGATATGGGTAATTAATTAAGAAACGACCTGGTGAACAAATCAGTAGTTTTTACTTTCTTCATGTGATTTCTCCTCGTTGGAGTTTGCTTGTGGTTTCTTCTTGAATTTTTCATGCCATTTTACACAATTAATTAGTACTTAAAATAGCTTCCTTAAACGTGAATAATTTGCAAAGCTTGATCCACCAAGTTTTTAAAACCATAACTTTGTAGTGGTATGACATCAATCCTTCTTATTTGATGTATAACAATGCTCTTATGCATTGTTCCAGGTGGTGTAAGCTTTGTCAAGTCAGTTTTTTATATAGCCTTTGAACTTCTTTGTGTTGTTGCATATCATTTTGTTTCCGATCAACCCACTATTACACTTGTTTGTCAACACTATTAAACTTTGTTTTAGAATTAGTGAAATTACGTGACCACACCTCAGAGCTTATATCTAATCCATCATTTAAATATAATGAAATAAGACTATTATCACTGTTTAGTCCCTAATATTCTTTCCTGGTTGATTCACCTTGTGAATCTTGGACATGCAACATAAGATATCTTGTAACCGTGGAATCGGACAACATATACAAAGTATTGTGTATGCTCCCATTATGATCAAATTAGAACCCTTGAGATATTCAGAACATCATCTTACATGAATACTTGAAACATCTACTATCAAACAAACCCTTATATCAAGTTCAAGTTCTTCTCCATTGATGGAACATGTTTGACATTGTTCAACGTGCTACTTCTACCATTATGTGTCCTAGTCTTGATTAAGGAACATCTAACAACCTGAATGATAGACTTATTTGTCATCTTAATGTTGGAACTCAAATTTGAACAAGTGATTTTGTCACTTTTCCGGCGACTTTTACGGCAAGTGTGTTTCCCGGAATCGTCGGATTATGGGTGCATTAAATATGTTGTAGTTTGGATTATAACTTTGAATATTCAAATGCTAAATTTGGAGTTAAATTGAATTAGAAATATGAGGTAAAAGTGGATCCGCGCGCGCCGCCGCCGGCTCGGCACGACACGGCACGGCACATCACGACATTGTGTGGGTCACGGGCCTCGGGCCGTTGGATCGAATATCTTAGGTCTCGGGCCTAATCTTTTGAGAGAAATTTGTATGAGAAAAAAAAAGTTAATCCAACAATTATAATCGGACATGTGATTTATTTAACAAATAAAATCATGTCCATACTCGTACAAATAAAGAAATTGGATCAACTAATCATTTAGGCCCATTTGTACTCAAAGCCCATTCGTACCAAATTAAGTTCAATCACTCGAACAGGTGCTTTGTGTGTTTGATCGGTTACGTTGGTTTACAAAAGCCAACATTTTGTTCCCTATAAATACCACACTTCCCATTCACTTTGATCTCATCTCATTCTCAATCAACTATTATAAACCATTGGTTTTCAATATTGAATAAAGAGAATAAAATAAATAATAATAAAAGTCTTCAAATGTTGTTCCAATAAATACCCCGTTTCCAAAGTCTCAGGAGTATTCATAAAGACTAAGGTCGATAGGATTTATTAAGGGTAAGACATAATAAAGACATTAAACGGTTGTATCCTGGGATTCTTAAATTACGGTTTACCGTCTTACTTCGGGAAATTTTTAGAATTAAGGAAAGAGTTTCGACTCGACTCTGTTAGGTTTAAGATTGTTAAAACGTTTTAAACTCGGTTTTATCTAAATCTGGTTTTATGGTCCCTACAATCTTAATTCTAAAAAATCCGCTCTATAGCTACCGCTTTATATCGAATTTTGGTTGTTTAAAACATTTTTACCAGTTCGTGATCGTTTTAATACGTTTTCGAGATATATTACTGATAGTTTTCGGTTTCTGTTTTACAGATGATGACCGAGAATACTGAAAATGTCCATAATGATGGACACATTGACGGGTCTGCCAATACGGTCCAGACCTTGGTTCCAAAAGATGCCTTCGTCGGAATGTCTGAACTGCCTGCAGCAATGGCGCAAGACCTACTGCCGGAGAAATTCGACGAGACAAATTTCAAAACGTGGCAAAACAAAATGCTCTTCTACATGAGCAATCTGAACGCTGAGAAATTCCTCACGGACGATCCACCAATCGTTCCTATCGGAAACAGCGATGCCTACGTTCAAGCTGTTGTTGATGCTTGGAAGCATCATGACTTCGTCTATCGAGGTTGGATCTTAGGCCGACTCATTGATCCACTGTACAAAGTGCATAGTCAGGAGGCACAGACGTCTAAGGAGCTCTGGATCGCCTTAGAAAAAAAGTACAAATCTGACGATGCTGGTTGTCAAAAATTTGTCGTCGCGAAGTTTCTGGACTTCAAGATGGTGGACTCGAAACCCATCATGGAACAAGTCGACGCACTGATTCTCATCTGTCATGAGATTGCAGGTGAATGGATGATGATCGATGAAATTTTCACGGTCAACTGCTTCATTGAGAGGCTACCCCCAAGCTGGCTCAGCTTCAAGAACTACTTGAAGCACAAGAAGAAATTGATGTCGCTTTCAGATGTCATTATGCAACGTCGAATGGAAGAGCGAAACCGTACAAATTCCATTGCTTCTAAGCAACATACAGTGAATGTGGCTGAGGTAAAGAAAAAGGGCAAAGGGAAACAAAAGTTTCTCAAACCAAATCCCTCAACAAACTTCAAGAAAAATGGTAAAAACCAGAAGTTTAAAGGGAAATGCCACAGCTGTGGTAAGCAAGGACACAAAGCATATGTGTGTCGAAGTGCTCCTAAAGCTAAAGATAAAGCTCAAGCTTATCTTACTGAAGAAGACATGTGCGCGGTTGTCTCTGAAGTCAACATGCTTGATGACAACCCGAAAGAATGGTGGTATAACACTGGTGCAACCACCCACATCTGCGCTGATAAGGAAATGTTCACCACTTATCAAAAGAACAAGACTGAGGAGCAATTTTTCATGGGAAACACAGCTCACTCAAAGATTGAAGGTCGCGGAAAAATGGTTCTAAAGCTGACTTCAGGACGTAAGCTTACACTCAACAATGTCAAACATGTGTCGGACATGAGGAAGAACCTTGTTTCGGGAACTCTACTGAGCAAAGCTGGATTCGGAACAAGCTTTGAAGCTGACAAGCTAGTACTTAGGGAAAATGGGGTGTATTTGGGAAAGGGATTTGTAAAAGGAGGACTTGTCAAAATGTGTGTAATGACAATCCTTCGTCATGACAAGCTTGAAATAGCTAACATTGTAATTGATGATAAAGTTAATGGAAAATCTGTTGCTTGTTTGGTTGAGTCTTTCAATACTTGGCATGAAAGATTAGTACATGTTAATTACAAATCTATGCAAAAATTAATAAGTCTAAACTTAATTCCCAAATGCAAAGTAAATAAAGCGAAATGTGAAATTTGTCTACAAGCCAAACTCACAAAAATTTCATCTCCTAAATTTCAAAGGACTATCAAACATTTGGGTTTAATTCATACAGGTTTATGTGATCTGAAATATATACAAACTCGAAGCGGTAAAAAGTATTTTGTGACATTCATTGATGATAGCACAAGATATTGTTATGTATATCTGTTACATAGCAAAGACGAGGTCTTATCAAATTCAAAGAGTATAAACTTGAAGTTGAGAATCAACTTGGAAAAACTATCAAAGTAGTAAGAAGTGATAGAGGAGGCGAGTATGATGGTCCCTTTAATGATTTCTGCAAACAGCATGGGATCATACATCAAACTACCGCTCCTTACTCCCCTGAATCTAACGGGACTGCGGAACGTAAAAACCGCACTCTCAAAGAGATGATGAATGCTATGTTGCAAGAATCTGGGGTACCCCAGTCAATGTGGGGGGGAAGCTCTGCTTACTACAAATACCATTTTGAACAAAATATCAAATAAGCACAATGCCTTATGAGCTTTGGACAGGTCATGTACCATCATACAAATACCTCAAAGTGTAGGGGTGCCTTGCAAAGGTTGATGTACCACCTCCGAAAAAGGTCACAGTTGGACCTAAAACCGTGGACTATATTTTCATTGGCTATGCACACAATAGCAATGCTTATAGATTTCTGGTTCATAAATCAGATATACCTGATATTCATGTCAATACAATCATCGAATCACGGAATGCTTCTTTCTTTGAGAACATATTTCTTTGTAAGGAAAAACAACGTCAAAAACGGAAAATTAAACAAAGAGAAGCGGTTTCAATAAACAACGAGGCAAGCACTTATGGAACTTCTCCACACATGGAAGAAGTAGAAGTTGAACCTCAGCAAAGCAAAAGAGCTCACAAGGAAAAATCCTTCGAAGATGATTTTATGACGGTTTTTCTCGCAGAGAATGAACCTCGAACATACTCAGAAGCTATGTCTATACCAGACGCACCTCATTGGAAGGAAGCGGTCAATAGTGAAATCGATTCAATATTACAAAATAATACTTATGAAATAGTCGATTTACCTGAAGGGTCTAAAGCACTAGGGTGTAAATGGATTTTCAAGACAAAACGAAAACCCGATAACACCATCGAAAAGTATAAGGCACGGCTTGTGGTGCAAGGATTCCGCCAAAAAGAAGGTTTAGATTTCTTTGACACTTATTCTCCTGTAACAAGGATAACGTCTATTCGAACCTTGGTTGCAATAGCGGCTTTACGAGACCTTGAAATTCATCAGATGGATGTCAAAACAGCCTTCTTAAATGGGGATTTATAAGAGGAAATTTATATGAAGCAACCTAAAGGTTTTGCATTCCAGGACAAGAGCACAAAGTCTGTAGACTTGTAAAGTCGTTATACGGACTCAAGCAAGCTCCAAAACAATGACATGAAAAATTTGACCATTTAATGATGTCAAATGGGTTTACAATAAAAGAATGTGATAAATGCATATATATCAAAAGTACTCCACACGGATACGTTTTGTTAGGATTATATGTTGATGACATGCTCATTATCGGCAGCAATAAAGACATGACCAATCAAACTAAGGGTCTTCTTAATCGACACTTCGATATGAAAGACATGGGTTTGGCAGACGTCATTCTCGGGATTAAAATCCATCGAAATGCCGAGGGACTAATTTTATCACAATCGCATTATGCTTAAAGGATACTTGAAAAATTCAAATAATATTCAAGTAAAAATGCGAAAACTCCGGTAGACCCAAATATTCATTTGACTAAAAACTCAGGAACTGCAGTGGACCAAGTGCGATATGCTCGAGTAATCGGGAGTCTAATGTACTTAAAAAATTGTACTAAACCCGACCTAGCGCATGCAGTGAATGTACTAAGCCGCTATACCGGTAATCCATGATATAAACATTGGAAAGCTATAACTAGAGTATTAGATTACCTACATTATACTAAAAACTACGGTTTACACTATGGTAAAGAACCAAGAGTTCTAGAAGGATATAGTGATGTTAACTGGATAGCAGATTCCAAGAACTCTAAATCCACGAGTGGATATATATTTACCTTAGCTGGTGCCGCAATATCCTCGAAATCTTCCAAACAAACTTTAATCGCAAAGTCAACTATGGAATCAGAGTTCATAGCCCTTGATAAGGCAGCTCAAGAAGTTGAATGGCTTCGAAATTTCTTGGAAGATATTCCCATGTGGGAAAAACTTGTGCCTGCATTACATGTACATTGTGATAGTCAATCAGCTATATCTCGGGCACAAAGTATGCTGTATAATGGCAAATATCATCACATACGACGACGAAATAAGACCATTAGAAACTTGATCTCAACTGGAGTACTCACGATAGCATTTATCAAATCTGCCGTTAACCTAGTTGATCCATTTACTAAAGGTTTGGCAAGAGATCAAGTAGAAAGATCATCACGAGGAATGGGTTTAAAAGCCTATTATGAAAGATGAAGTTTGATGGTAACCCTACCTAACTGACTGGCGATCCCAAGAAATAGGTTCAAGGGGACAACAACTTCAAACTAAATCTACCCAAACACTGTGAGATTAGTCTCTCTACCCAGTTCCCAACTTCGAAAGTTTGATGATGAAACAGTGTAAATCATGTTAGTAAAAAGGATAAGCTTAAGGCTTTTAATGATTCCATAACTTACTAAGATGAGTATTATAGGATACTTTTGCAAAAGTTATTAGCAGATCACCTAAATGAGTGTGAACAATACCGGTTCTAGGAGGGAGAAGGAAAGGCTATCTCTCCAACTCACTCATGATACCAGGTTTGTTTAGGGCCAAAATGAACACAATAGAGAACTTAGTCTCTGTGAGAAAATGAAATTGTGTTATACATGTTGTCTAGGTTTACACCAAATCCCGGGGAGTTCAAGACATCGCGTTCACTCTCTGGCCAAGTAAATCCGACATGTATTAACTATGACTGGTTCAAGGCGTATGCTACCAACTCAGATGCAGTGAATTTTCGCAATACTCTCGAAAAGTTCGTCTGTCTAGCTTCTTAGGGAATCTAGTCAGTCTATTCTTTCGAGTCTCTAGAGTCTTCATATGTTTTAGGATTATTTTTATTCATGTGGGGGATTGTTGGAACTCAAATTTGAACAAGTGATTTTTTCACTTTTCCGGCGACTTTTACGGCAAGTATGTTGCCAGGAATCGTCGGATTATGGGTGCATTAAATATGTTGTAGTTTGGACTATTACTTTGAATATTCAAATGCTAAATTTGGAGTTAGATTGAATAAGAAATATGAGGTAAAAGTGGACCCGCGCGCCGCCGCCGGCTTGGCACAGCACAGCATGACATTGTGCGGGTCACGGGCCTCGGGCCGTTGGATCAAATATCTTGGGTCTCGGGCCTAATCTTTTGAGAAATATTTGTATGAGAAAGAAAAAAAAAGTTAGTCCAACAATTATAATCGGACATGTTATTTGTTTAAAAAATAAAATCATGTCCATACTCGTACAAATAAAGAAATTGGATCGACTAATCATTTAGGCCCATTTGTACTCAAAGCCCATTCGCACCAAATTAAGTTCAATTACTCGAACAGGTGCTTTGTGTGTTTGATCAGTTACGTTGGTTTACAAAAGCCAACCTTTTGTTCCCTATAAATACCACACTTCTCATTCACTTTGATCTCATCCCATTCTCAATCAACTATTAGAAAACATTGGTTTTCAATATTGAATAAAAAGAATAAAATAAATACTAATAAAAGTCTTCAAACGTTGTTCCAATAAATACCCCGTTTCCAAAGTCTCGAGAATATTCATAAAGACTAAGGTCGATAGGCTTTATTAAGGGTAAGGCTTAATAAAGACATTCAACGGTTGTATCCTGGGATTCTTAAATTGCGGTAAACCATCTTACTACGGGCAATTTTTAGAATTAAGGAAAGAGTTTCGACTCGACTCCGTTCGATTTAGGATTGTTAAAACGTTTTAAACTCGGTTTTAACTAAATCAGGTTTTACGGTCCCTACACTTAATGCAATCACAGCATACCTCTGAATAAGTAGAGAACCACTTTTGGGACAAATATGAATATGATATATGCACCAGTATCTTAAATCCACACATCATAAGTAAGAAGTATGAGTGCGTCCATTAGCAACAAAAGCAATGAAAGCTTTAGAATTTTTGCCATTTTCTACAAATGTAAAAGACTCATATTGTTTATTCTTCTTAGGATAATCTGACTTCCAATGTCCTTTGTCCTTGCAGCAATTATAAATATCTTATGGTTTAGAATTTTTTGATGACCACTTCATCTTGAGGATACCATGCCCTCTACCTCTTGTGGCTGTTAAACTAGAGGTTGACTATATGAACTTATGTTGAATACCTTATGATAGAACTTCATGTTGTGCAGTGTCGATCTCACTTCTTCCAAAGTCACATAACTTCCCTAATAACGAACAGTTGAACAAAGTTCTCGTATGAGTATGGAAAAATACCAACATATTCAGTATAAAATCCTCATTTTCAACCATAACATCAATATTCAGTAACTCCAACAATATTGAATTTAATTTGTCTAGATTTTCTCGGAGTTACACACCTTCTTTCATTCGGAGAGTGAAAATGTGTTGTTTTAAAAGTAGTTTGTTGGTCAAAGACTTTTCCATGTACACTCTCTAAATTTAGCCACAAACTCGCAGCGGTTTCTCTTCGGAAACTTTGATTATGACTTCATCTGTTAGGCACTACATGTTCGTTAATTATGCCTTCTCTTCTAGAACCTCCTTATTAACCCGAAGTGATTTTCTTCGCAGATAGTGGACCCTGTAGACTTAAACATAAAGCGTAAAAGACACAAAACTTAACATAGTTCACCAAATTGGATACTTCCACAAGCAAAAAGGTGAGAGTTTAATAAAGAGGCCAATTTTTAGAGTGTTTGTTCCATAATACATCTTAGGGTCATGAGAACAAAAGTACAAATAGGTATTAACTTCATTGGGCTTTCTATAAGAGGAGTTCCTCCTTGTCCATTGACGGGGAGAAGTTGTTCCTCCTTCCTTTATGAACCGAACGTGAAAGTTTTCTCCATCATACGATTGTTCTTGTAACTCTAACCATATCTCCAAAAATCTTAAGCTAGAACTTATTATACTTAGATTCATATAAGTGACATTGGCCTGCAGTCTACAACGAATTCAATGCATATTTTAACAATTAAGAAATCTTACATTAATGGACTTGCTGAATAATGATAAAGTTGGTTTTTAAATAATACTAGCATACATCAGAGAAAGTCTTGCACAAACATGATTAACAACAAATGATAAAGATCGTTATATAGCAATTATTATACATTAGATTTGCTATCAATCCTACTAATTAAGTCTCCATTGCGTCACTCTCATCAACAACCATCACAAATCCATCACCCATTCTGAGCTTGAACTCTGTCAAATTCTTCACCCACACCGTGTAACTAGAGTTCTTAGCTACAACATCCTTAGAGACCTCCTTCTCCTTCACCAATGCATCTGCATAACTCTCAAATCCAACAATCTTTTCCCATAACAAAGACCGCCTTTGCGGATCATTACTCTCTACTTTTACCTCATCCAACCACTCTTTTGCTTCCTCAAGCTTAGCCCAAAAGCAAGTATCTTGCGTAGAGCTCGCATATCTAGTTCTTACACACTTTTGTTTATTAGAACGTCCAGTTTGTTTCCACCATTTATCAATCACTTGATACCTTTTAGGTCTATTTCCTTCCTCCAAGTAATGCCCACCACCTTGTGTACCTCTATTCTTATAAAAATCAGCAATGTCAAGTGGTTCAGCTATTAGTTGATAAAACTGAGATGCATATACCCATTTTTTCCCTAGATGAAAATCAAAAGGTAACTCATTCTTCTCCACCATTTCCAACACTCCGTCCCAAAACATACCAAGCTTTTTTCGGCTTATGTTGACTTTAAAGTCTCTTTTCTGTGTATTTCTTTTAAAGAAATCGTAGTAACCGAGCTGCTCTTCTGATGCATCGCAGCGGTCTTGGTACCATTGAATCTCGAGCCTTGATTTTAAGACATTAGCAAGGTCATTAGCTAACTCAGCCGATCTCAAAATCGGAGCTTGACCTATTTCTGTAGCTGTTTCTATGATTTCTTTGGCTGATACACCACTTGGTTCATCATTAGAGAATCCTAGAGATTCAACAGCTAATGCAACACCAGCTTCATAGCTATTCTCTGGGAGATTACTACCAAGAAAGCTTCTTGATTTGAGAAACTGCTGAGAAAGTGTAGACACATAGTGTCCGTACCTATCTTGTTCCTCAATGTTTGGAGTTCTTGTCTTGTTGAGAAGTTCAAATATCTTAAGAACTGAATCAGCATTGTCTAAGCAAACACCTCCATTGTCGGAACAAAAGAGATAAGTTCCAAAGGGACAGAGAAGATCATAGTTTCTTCTTGGAACAAGGTCGTTGATAGATACCACGTGGAAGAAGTTGTGAGCTAAACGTGATCGTGAAATTGAGGAAGAGAAAGATTTGTTTCCGAGCAAAGGAGAGCCGAAGGTGATGCAGAGAAGGCGAAATGACGGCGGAGATGGTTGAGAGAGAAGTGAAAGTGCGGTGAGAGCGGCTAATGCGCCGCCGGTTGAATGTCCGGTCATTACCACCAGCTTGCTTCCTTCCAGTTTCAATCCTTCTACGATCTGTTCGTTAATGCAATGTGAATGTAAAGATTAATTCGTTGATTAATTGGAGACTGACAGTAACTAATTTGATTGTTAGGCTACTTGATATCATAAATAAGATAGATTAGCTTTATGATTTAACAAATTCCTTCAATAATGTAAACTGATCTAGAGACTAGTCACCTACCAACATGAGCATATGTAAAAGGGTCTAGTATTTGGCCATACTAATATTAAAAAAATATAAATGAATTTTTTTCCCTAAAAAATATTAACCCACCCTATTTTCTATTTTCCCCATAATTTGTTGTCTTATCAGTGTACTACACAAACTAGTTGATCCCTTAGCAAACCCTCCAAACTTAAGATTCTCTTTAAATTTTCTCAAAATTAACTAACACACTAAATCGCGATTTAAAATAATAATTACGATTATAAATTGTGTTTGGGTTTGGGTTGTTTTTTTATTTAGAGTTTTTCAGAAGGGCAGTTTTGAGAGCTAATGGAGAAAACTTTGTATACACTTTTTTAAAAACCGTAAACATAACCAAAATAGATATAGTTTCAATACGGTAACAATTTTATATTTATTAAACCAAAACTGACCAACTATCAGATTAAAAGTTTCTAAATATTTTTAATAGGATCAAAATATTAATCAAAAACTAGAACCATTAATATTATATTATTATAAAAACATGAATTTTCATTTTTTAATTGGGGTCAGTTGACCCCACCCTCCTTTAGCTACCTCCGCCAGTGTAGGCAAGTAATACCGGTTTAGCTTGGTTAATGATGCTCTTTCCATATATTGTACTTGTTTGGTTTCAAATGCGATGGCGATAATATTTTTATAAAGTCTTTTCTTTGGTGTCCCAAACTTATCTTGTATTCAGGTTTATATTAGCTTTAGCATAGTTTTTTATAACGCTAAGGGCTTAGTTATGTATGTCAACTTTAGTTTCTCTTTTGTTGTTGATGCAGTGTAGATTGCAACATGGATTTATGAGTTATCACTTTCCTCTCCTAAGATTCAGTTGACTTATCGGTATTTGTAAAAAAGTTATGCTTCTTTTGAAAGCAATCACTTCATTCATTATTAAACCACCACAGTATGTGCATTTAGTGCTCGTTATAGAGGTTATGGATTTGGTCTCGTGCCTCCTTTCCACAGTAAAAGATATTTTTAGACACAAATGTTTTTTTTTACACTATAGTCTCCTTCTCCTTTTACTTAGGACAAACTTCAAAGGATATTCCAATATGTTTCGTTTTACTTGTTTTTTGGCTCTATCTTTCTAGTTTTTGTTCCGTTTCTAATATTAAATTAGTGGAGACTTTAGATACGTTTAAATTGTTGTTTGTATTCTTCTACTCCTTTAATGGCGTATAAGCTCTTGAGTAATGAAGTATCTTGTTTGACCAAAAAAAATTATATACTTTGATTATAATATACAATTAATAACATATATTATTATAATTTTATTTATTTATATATATATGTATATATATCATTTTCTCTACAAAATTTTATAGTTATAATTGAAATATATAACTCATAACATTTTTTATATTATAATCTAAAGCCATATGATTATAATAAAATTCCCCATCTACTAGTGTTTGTTATCATGAGCTAAAAGTTGAGGGGTACACCCAAAATATTCGTGAAGGTGTATTAATTAAGTATAAAGCTGACATTAACCATTTTATTTAACCTTTAATCATTTTCTAAATCAAATGGATTGGTGGCCGGACGTGTCATCCAAACAAAAACTCAAATAGATAACGACAATGTCATGTTATCATATTCTAAATTGTGGAAATTATCGCATCTACGAATCTTTTCAGGATTTATATTAATCAAATTTTATTATATCGTCATATTATTGCCTTTTGACATTTGGCTATGCTTTAAGCGATTCTTAAAGACAAAATAATTATAAAAAATTAGTAAAATATGAGGAACGATCCTTTGTTAGGATATTTGGGATGAGTATAGGACTGCCACGTGACGAATTGTGAGTGGCGGTCCTGTTTTGTTTTGTTTTTTTGGTCCAGCTTTTTTTTGGGCAAGTTGTTTTTCTTTTTTTGGTCAAGTTGTTTTTTTTTTTCTTCATAATTTTTTTGTAGGACTTGGTTCGGATCGGTTCGATTTTATTTTTTTATTCATAATTTTTGTAGGGTTGGACTTTCGGATATTCGGTTTGGTTCCATTTCTTTGGGTCCAAAATTCGAATACCCAATCGATATTTTTCTAATATTTGGTTCTATGTCAGTTGCGGGTATTTCATATCCGAAATACCAAAAAAATACCCGAAATTTTGGTTCTAAGTTGGTTTCAATTTTTAAAAAATTATGTTCAAATTAAAAATAATAATTTTTAATTTTTAAATATTTAAATACCCAATCGATATTTTTCTAATATTCGGTACTTGTTAGTTTCATAAAATTATGTTCAAATTTTTCAATTTAAAAAAAAAGTTATATTCAAATTTTAAAAAATAATTTTTAATTTTTAAGAACTATATGAGTAGTCCTACCATTGAAAAACCAAAAATTGAGAAATCTCTTAACTTTTTAAGAATTGCTAAATATTAATAAAATTAATCACTAAAATTTCCAACAAGGTTCTAGTAATGGACATGGTCTAATGGGTTTATTGGTGAGACTTTACAAAAGCATTACTACTTGTTTTTGATATTTTGGCATCTAATCAAAACACTAGTTGGTCTTTAACTCATTATAAAAGACTGATATAAATGCGGATTTCTCCATATTTGAATTCAGGTAATTACGATAATCCAAATAATAGAAATAGATAATTCATTGTGTTTTATCAACCCAATAATAACAACAAAATAACAGAAAAACAATTTATTTTAGTCCCAAGTAAATATATACTACTAATTTAGCTGATCAAATTTTTTTTTTTTTTTTATGTCAACGCATTAACTGAAATCCAACCTATTAGACCATTTAATCATCAATCTCCACAAAGTTTCTCGACCTCAAAATTTAATAAGAATATAAAAAGTGGAAGAGAAAAGAATCACCTTTAGTTGACGGAAGATGTTGAATATGGTTGCGTCGATCATAGGCGGAGGCTCATTGGCGGGTAATGAATTGGATAAGCCGGAGAATATCCTATCGTCGGCGACTTCCAATTCCACGGCGTCTGCGTCTCCCAACTGATTCACAGTCACTGCCGGGAAAGCAACGTATAAGATTCCGGCGATGCGTTGAATTTGAATACTGAGGGCGGTTTTAGCAGCGTCGCATGAAATCCATGAATTGGACCATAAAGGAGTTGACATCATGAACGATGCCATTAACTCGCTCGTTTCGAATCGACAACCTTCTTCCATGATTGCGATTTTGAAGATGAAGATGATTTGTGGTGTTTAAATTAGCTTTTTTCAAAAGAATTTGTAGAAATTTCCTGTGTAGTTTCTTGCATCTTTTCCTCGTATATACTTGATCCGTTCCTATGAGTCGTCGGCTCTTTAGTCTAGTTTTTTAATCAGTACAATTCATAATTTTGCTATTTTTTTATTGATTTATATATTTATATAAAGCCGCTGCAGCCACTATCTCTTCTTTTTGTTTGTGTCTATAATTATTGTTTGAGCTTTCTATGTGGGACAAATCGAGTGAAATGTAAATCTAACCATTTGATATGTTCTTTTAACATGAATGATTTATAATTGAGAATAAATTGAAAATTGCAACTTCTGATATTCAGTTATTTGTGGTAAGAGCCAAAGCTGTGCAATCTACAGATACGACAAATAAGAGAAAATATGCAACAAACAATCTATTAACTATAAAACATTAGAGTTTTCTTCATTTCTTAGAAAATCACTAATCAAATTTTCAAAAATTAATAATTTATATCCTCTTTCCTTTTGTTGATAGAATAATTGAATGACTCGGTATCTCTAGTATTGTATTTGAGCGAAGATAACATTTTATTAGTTTCAGTTTTAGATATTTTCGAAGGGAGAAATCCTATAAAAAATATTCTACCTTTCTATTTTTCAAGTGAGCCAAATTTAACCACAATTTTAATGAAAAGAATTATTTAAATTTCAACATTTTTATGATAAAACGACTTAAATCTCAATCTTTTGTTGACCAAACCATTTTGGTTTCAAAAATAGTCAACCATTTAAAATTTGTTATATTGATTAAAATTGTTTGATCAATGAAAATTTGTAACTTAAATAGCATTATCATAAAAATTTGTGATTTGCCCAGTATTTTTAAGATTTTGGAATTTAAATGGCTTGATCTTGAAAAATTTGTTATAATAAAGATTTTGTTAGAAAAACAAAGATCCCACATCGAGATCCAAATATAAATAATATTCAATTAAATTTGATTTTATTAAAAATTATATTTATAAATTGAATGTGATAAATATAATTTGCCTTAATAATTTAAGTGTCTGATTTAATCATCATTTAAATAGTGAAAATACATTTAGTTTAATTTTTTAATAAAAACAAAGGTTATTTTTTTAATAAAAACAATTAAAAATTGAAAGTAATCAATATTATTTTATTTCATAAAAGTGATCCAATTTTTTATTTTTTTATCTTCTAAATTCGGGTTAGTTCAAGAAAGTGGTAAATATTATTTAAATATTTATTATATCAACTTAAACATATAAATAAACATCTTAAATAATATATAAAAAATCAATAAAAAGTAATTTTATTTCGTAATATATTCACGGGTATGTATTAATTGAATATAAATAAAAATTTTAAATTTTAAAAATTAAAATATTAAAAATGGTAGGTAGCTTATTTGTAGCTAAATATGAAAATTTAAATAAAATATTTGATTCTAAAATAATATTTTCATTTTTTCTAATTTTTCAAATTAAGATAATAGCCAAATATGCGTTTTTATATAAATATAACTAATCGATCTTATTGATAAACAATAAATCTAATTGGTTTAGTGGTAAAGTATCAATGGGATGTATGCATGGTTGGGGATTCGATTCTCCCTTCCTATTAAAAATCTGATTAACATTAATATTTAATATTTTCGTTTTTTAAGTTATATTTTAAAATGAACTTTTCCTTTCTAATACACAAATTTTTTTAAAAAAATAAAATCTTTCCTTATCGTGAAATTTGGTTACCTAAAATATCTAAAATTATAATTCAATTACATTTAATATTTAATATTCTATTTTTTAAGAAGATTTTGTTAGAATAAAGATTTTGTTAAAAAAAACAAAGATCCTACATTGAAAATTGATGGAAGTCTCATCCCTTTTCCAGCTCCTATATATATGAGTCTAATGATTATATTCAATCTCACACCAATTTTGGTGTAGTAAGTGCAGAAAACCGACTTAATCGAGATCCAAACATAATTAATATTCAGCTAAATTCGATTTTATTGAAAATTGAATTTATAAACTGAATTTGATAAATATAATCTGCCTTAATAATTCAAGTGTTTTATTTAATCATCATTTAAATAGTGAAAATATATTTGGTTTAATTTTTTTTTAATAAAAACAAAGGTTATTTTGTTTTTAATAAAAAAGAATTAGAAAATGAAAGTGATCAATATTATTTCATTTCATTAAAGTGATCCAATATTTTATTTATTTTTATATTCTAAATTCGGGTTAGTTCATGAAAGAGATAAATATTATTTAAATATTTATTATATCAACTTAAACATATATATAAACATCTTAAATAATATATAAAAAATCAATAAAAAGTATTTTTATTTCATAATATATTCACGGGTGTGTGTTCATTGAATAAATAAAAATTAAAAATTAAAAAATTCTAGAAATGGTAGTTAGCTTATTTGTAGGCAAACATGAAAATTTAAATAAGATAATTGATTTTAAAATAATATTTTCGTTTTTTCTAATTTTTTCAAATTAAGATAATAGCCAAATATGTGTTTTTATATAAATATAACTAATCGACGTGAATGGTAAACAATAAATCTAATTGGCTTAGTGGTAACATATCCACGGGATATATTCATGGTTGAGGGTAGGGCTGGGCATTCGGATTTCGGATCGGTTTCGGATCGGTTTTTTTGGTTTTCGGTTAACCGAAATTAGGAAATATAAAAACCGTTCGGGTTTTTAGTCAAAATCGGATCGGTTCGGTTTTTAAAAATTCAGTTTCGGTTCGGTTTTAAGAATTTTTATATAATCTCCGAAAAACCGAAAAACCCGAAAAAAACCCAAAAAAATCTGAAAAAACCCGAAAAAATCCGAAAACCCATGTAAACCGAAAAAATTTGTAAACCCGCAACATAAAATTAAGTAGGACATTAGGGATTTAGGGTTATTAGTTTGTGAATTTCGGTTTAATTCGGTTATCCGAAATTAATTCGGTTCGGTTCGGTTTATTGAAAAAACCGAAAGTTGTAAAAATAACAATCCATTCGGTTTTCAACCTATAAAAGGTTCGGTTTCGGATCTGATTTTTTGGCTCGGTTTCGGTTTGGATTTTCGGTTTCGGTTTATTATGCCCAACCCTAGTTGAGGGTTTGGTTCTCCCTTTCGTTTTTTTTTCTTTTTTTGAATATGGATATTTAAGTTTAAAAATCCTATTAAAAAATCTTATTAACATTAATATTTAATATTTTTCGTATTTTTAAAATATATATATGTGAGAGTTATATTTTAAAAGGAACTTTTCCTTTCTAATACACAAGTTTTTTTGAAAAATAAAATATTTTCTTATCGTGAAATTTGGTTACCTAAAATATCAAATATTCTAATTCAATTACATTTAATATTTAATATTCTAATTTTCAAGAAGATTTTGTTAGAATAAAGATTTTGTTAGAAAAACAAAGATCCCACATCGAAAATTGATGGAAGTCTTATCCCTTTCCAGCTCCTATATATAAGTTTAATGATCAGATTCAATCCNAGTTTAATGATTAGATTCAATCCCACACCAATTTTGGTGCAGTAAGTGCAGGAAACCGACTTAATCGAGATCCAAACACAAATAATATTCAGTTAAATTCGATTTTATCGAAAATCAAATTTATAAATTGAATGTGATAAATATAATATGCATTAATAATTTAAGTGTCTGATTTAATCATCATTTAAATAGTGAAAATATATTTGGTTTAATTTTTTTTAATAAAAATAAAGTTTATTTTGTTTTTAATAAAAAAGAATTAAAAATTGAATGTGATCAATATTATTTTATTTCATAAAAGTGATCCAATGTTTTATTTATTTTTATTTTCTAAATTCCAGTTAGTTCATGGAAGTGATAAATATTATTTAAATATTTATTATATCAACTTAAAAATATATATATAAATATCTTACATAATATATAAAAAATCAATAAAAAAATATTTTTATTTCGTAATATATTCATAGTTGTATATTAATTGAATATAAATAAAAATTAAAAATTAAAAATGGTAGTTGCTTATTTGTAGCAAAACTTGAAAACATAAATAAGATAATTGATTTTAAAATATATTTTCATTTTTTTTCAAATATTTTTCAAATATTCACGGGTTTATATCAATCAGATAAATATCTTAATTAATATATTTAAAATTAGTATAATGTGATCTACTTAAGAGAGTATATCACTCATATGAGTGTTTTAAAGTCTCTTAAGTAATTGTTTTACCCACACTTATAAACCCATTTTTGGTCCAAATTTAATTGGATATATTTAATCGAATTTAAATTATTGTTTGTTAATTTATTTTCGAAAAATAAAAATTACAATAATAATATGACTAAAACATTTTTTCTTAATTTTTAAGTAAAAAATCAAACCAAACATACTAATATATGTATTGCCTATTTAATATCTAAAAAATTAAAATTATAACATTGAAATAATAAGAATACAGATTATATAATTAAATGATCTAAAAAAATATTCAAAAGTAAAATATAATAGCTTAAAAATTTTAGCTTTATAAATTCAAACAAAGGATTCATGATAATATTTTTTATATATTTAAAAGTAATATATACTTTAAATAACAAAAGATAACTTATATGGTAATCTTACCACCCTAAACTTTAGCAATCTAAATGTAAACTAATTTTGAATTATAATATTTTAAATCACAAATACAACTTTTAAATATTTAAATCTTATAAAATAATCAAAACTTTTAAAAATTTAAACAAAAACAAAATAATAAATGAAACACAAATTTAATAACTTGATATATTAAAATATAATATTAATAATATTTTTTAGTTATACTAATAATATTATAATAAAAAAAGTTATTTTCCCCGTGGGCCACTACGTAGTATAATTTTATAAAGTGTGCCGTAAATGAAGGTTTATACTTCATTCTTTCTTCTTTCTTCTTTCTTCTTTCTTCTTTCTTCTTTCTTCTTGTAGCTACGGGCCTGGTAAGAGCCCACCTATCGTTCTTGGAAAATTACATATAAATGATCGTTTTTGGGTCAACATTGAAGTTCTTTTTAACATAGCTTTAATGGGAATTAAGTTAATTAACCAATAACTTATACATTAAAATGTTAGCATGAAATCTTTATGTTGAGGACAGGTTGAGGAGACTTTTAATATGTTAATCTCTTTATTTTGTTATTTACTATTTTGAAAAGGTCCATCTCATCTTTTTTTTATCACAGTTGAGCCATGTGAGGAACAACTTGAGTACGATATGGGGCAAATTATTAGGGTTTGAAGTATTAGAATACGAACTAGCTGATTCAGACTTACACATATATTATAAACTCTTGCATAAACAAATGATAATAAGAAAAGAAATCATCTCAATCACCAATACGCTTGGCCAAAAAACGGTTTTGGGTCAGTTCCAAATCCACTCAAATTACTTGATGGTTCTTGAGATTAAGAATCATGGGTATTGGTTCGGTTTTGGTTCCTACCTGAGAACCGAAAGGTATCACCGAAAACCTGACCATATATACTCTTATATTTTGGTTACACATTTATGACTTTGTGTTTTGTATTTCATATTGGTTATTAACTAGGAGTTTAAGCTGTGATTTCACAGATGATTCAGTATTGTTGTTAATTTCTTAAACTATTTCGGATATTTACTTCTTTTCGCGTACTTTTCGTTTTATTGGGTATTGTTATATTTCCAGTTTGAAATACTAGAAATCGGTTAAGAAACGAAAATTTCGGATAATTTCCGGTTTTCTAACATAGAACCGAACTGACTCGAAACCGACAAAGATCGATTTGGAACCAAACCGAGAATTTTCAAATTATCGATTAGGTATTAAAATTTAGGATCTGAAAAATTTGAATCGAACCGAATACCTGAAAGTTTTATCCTTACACAAGGTCAGGAAATTATCAAACATGAAGATGGTCAATCATGTAGTGTTACCATCTAAAGTAATTTTGTACTAATCATACTTCAAATAATGAAGTTAAAGAGTACTACGTAAGACTCGATTAGAGAGAAGTATGTTTGATTATAAAAATTGAAGTATGTTTACCTTATCATCATATATTTTGTAAATCTCAATGTACTATGAAACTCAAACGCAATTATAATAATACAAGGCAAAAGAACAGTGAATGAGATCATCACTGTCTTTTTATCATTGTCTAGGCTTGGTGGAGGACAAATATCACATCTCGATTGAATACAAAGGTGTTAGGACAAACAAAGTTTTTTGTTTTATACTAGAGACTTTTAAGTTATATGGTCAAGATCCTTATTAATCTATAGAGTTATCACCTAAACAAAACTTGTAATTTACCAATCATACTTCTTTGGAAGATATATATAACCATACCTCAAATAACGAAGCCATCACTAACTAAGCCTTCATTAGAGAGCAATATAATTATTGGTGCTTTCCTTGTCCAATGTCCTCTTTCTTTGTTATCATAAATTTTTAAATCAGTGAATGTTTCATCACTGTCTTTTTATCATTGTCTGGGCTCGGAATGTAGTACAAATTACAAAATGCAAATCAAAACTTTCTAAGACAACATCATCTATAATGAGTACAAATATGTTAAGACAAACAAAATTTGTTTGTTTTACAGAAAAGAATAAAGATGTCATAGTAGTCATTGAGTCTAACACTTACAATATAAGACTTTAAGTTATGGTTAAGATCCTTGTTTATTGAATCTTATATCTCCAAAGAGTTATCATATCATCTAAACTAATCTTGTTTGATATTTTTCCACAATATGAAATTAACAAGCTTCTTTTGATTATATATATACTCAAAACAACGAATCGAGTTCATGGTTATTGAATTTTGCTTTTCTGTTCCTCGACCTTGAAAATTCAGATTGACACTACTAGATAAGACATTACATAACAATTTCTAAAACTGTGTGACAGAAATTTTTTGCAAAGTATTAAATTGTTTTTGTTTTAATTCAAGTAGAAAGAAGTTAAATCCACGGATTCTTCATTACAAGAAACTAAAGCAGATATGGAGTGGAATCAACAACTCACTTTAATATAAAGAAACTTTAATTCACAAACCCTCTTCGGACAGCGTCATAGCAGCAGCGGTGGCGGCGGCGGTGGCGGCTTCTTCGTCTGCGTCTGCGTCTGCGTCGTCAGGATCTTTGGAGGGGTCGGATTTGTCGATGGAGGAGCGGAGTTTGTCGAGGAAAGGCTTAAAAGCGATCTCAATGGCTAACCAACCAAAAGCTAAAGCTGCAACCACCACAGTCGCCTGTTTCGCACCCGAAGCTTTCCCCATCTCTGCGTGTCGTTCGATGGTTAGGATTGGGCGATGGCCGATGGGCTTTAGAGTGATTAAAATGGGCCGTTTCAGTCTTCTTATTGGATATAGAGGTCGCACTATTCTATTATTTGTTAAACAGCTTTGAGCTTTTGTTTTGGTTTAGTGTTTTTTCGTTGCTTTCCATTTAGGAAAACAATCTAAATGTCTTTTTCTGTTAAAAAAACAACCAATTTGATGGGCAAAATACTATTATATACCAACTCCACAAGAGTCAAATGTATAAAGTACTAGGATGTTTGACAAAAGAAACTAGTAGCATTAGAGCACCTCCAATGGAGGATTTAGGAAGTTTCTTAAGTAGTTTCTTAGGTATAATTTGATTTTTAAAATTGTAAAACCATGTTTTAGAGAAAGGGTCGCACCTTAATTAAGAAGTTTAAGATCAATTAAGGGTCGCCTACGTGTCAGGCTGGTATTGGCTGATTTATTTTTGGGGTTTTTAATATTTTTTTGTTTCATTCATTCTATACGACGTGAAAAGAAAAAAAAAGGATGGTGTCGCGAAGGCAATTTGGCGACTGCGAAGGCGATTTGTGCCATTCCGGTTAAATCGACGGTGAAATCTTCGGAGGAGACTTGGATTGCGACGGCGAGGCAAGGTAG
>OVBE01005360.1:0-21880 GCA_900406425.1 Iberis pinnata | reverse complement strand
AGGAGTGAAGACAAAGATAAGTCACGAATCATATGTTATAGATGTGATAAACCATGTTACTATGCCGTGATAATCTTGAGCTCCATATGATTCAGATCTGGCGTACATAAGTTTCGATTGATCCTCTTGATCAACCTCTGCAACATTGATTCTCTCTTCATAGGCCTTGAGTCTCCCTATGATATCCTCAAAACTTGTTGTCACTAGATCTAATACTTGTTCTAATGCAGCAACGATGGTTATAAATTTCTTCTTAGGTAAATTATTCAGAAATTTTTTCACTACCTTTGCTTCATCAAAAGCATCTCCTAGAGCTGAAGACTTAGCGACTATTTCTAGTAGCTTTCCTGAAAAGAGATCAATACTCTCTGTCTCTTTCATCTGTATTTTATTGAATTCAGAATTTAATGTTTGAAGTCGAGCTTCCTTAACTCTATCAGCGCCGACATGTCTTGCTTGAATTGATTCCCAGATCTCCTTCGACGTCTTGTGCTCACCTACTTGTATGACAAGATTTTCGGGTATGGATTGATAAATAAGAGCCCTTTCTAGGTCATCTTTCTCATCTCCTTCTTCCAATCCAGGTTCGATTGCTTCCCAGACTTTGTTTATCTTGAGTGCTGTCTTCATACGCATAGCCCAGTATGTGTAGTTTGTATCGGTTAGCATAGGGTATTGAAGACCGCTACTCTGGGCACCAACTGTTGGAACGATTTCTCCCATGATTTCGTTTGGAATATCTTTGATTCAATTATTTTCCTCTGATACCAATTATTGAATCAAGAGTTCGATAATATGCAATAAGGATTAAGAGAATAATAACAACTTTTATTAGATTAAGAAAATATAACTCAAAACTTAATCTCTCTCTCAAACCCCTAATCTCACAAGACTCTCTTTTATTCCTAAACTCTAATAGAAATCGATGGCCCCCTTTATATAGGTTTACAATTTTCTAATTATCTTTTAGAGAACTCCTAAACCTAATAGGAAAACACTTCCTAATTATCTTTTAGATAACTCCTAAAAGATAAGACCATATCTTTTCATATCTTAGAATAGGAACATTAACTTGCACTTCAAGTTTTCCTTTTAATCAAGCTTATCTCAACACTATTCATGGCTGCCTCATTTTCTCCTCTAGAGTTTCGTTAATTATCAAAATCCTCACGTAACCTTTGTTAAGCACATCATATATATGTGCGATTAACATGATTAAATGGGCTAAGCCCAAGTTCTCTGATTATAAATCACTTTGTTCCACGTGAATTACAAGATTCACAAGTTCAATACTTGTTAATTATATTGATTGTTTTAATTAAAATATAGGAAGTTTATTATATTTATATCTTATATAACATATAATTAACAACACTATTAAACCCCAATAAATTTTATGATCCAATTGGTATAGGTTTGTGATCCTGTAGGATCATATAATATTAGTAATAGACTCATAGACAATAGATTATAAGCGGTCTCTAGCAAAACATTATAACCACTTAATATTATATGATTGTTAAACCTATAACGTTACAACTTTACTAGAGTAAGTACAGAAGATTTCAGGACATTCCCAACAATCTTCCACTTGTACTGGAATCAACTATTCTCATAATCCTTTTGTCTCTATATCTCGATCTCAGCATAAGGCAAGAAACTGTGCCATCCTTAATAAGCTAGATCACATTTATCGAACTTCAATTTATACTGATTAAACAAACAACTGACATTCACCTCGTTTGAGCACAGCCATGCATTTCTCAGTATCAAATCTTCGATAGGCCCAAAGATATTTATATCCTGTTATATAGGAAGGACAAATCTCATCTTGTTCTATCCATGTTCCTTATACACTTTTCTAATACACTTGATCATTGCCTTTATAATCACCTTTTACGGTTGACGTTTGACAAAGTCAAAGTGCACCAATCCACATGTAAGAAAACATGACGAACTCATGTCAAAAGACTATACTCTATAGTTGTCATGAGAAACTCTTATGACACTCATATAACAATCTTGTAGAGTTCTCATAGCGGGTCAGTCTGATACTATGTTCTCCAACACATATCTATGTGATTGACTTTAATACTACATATTAATAAATTCACGAAACTTAGTTATCAGTCACCTCACATACTAGTCACTTATAGCTATTAATATCCCATGTTAATAACTTTGACTAGGGACCTTCTTAATTTATGTCATCTTACACTTATAGGATTTCATGATCAAGTCACATACTTAATGACCTATAAGAATAACATAAATTATATAGGGAAAATTATTTAATTATCCAATAATCAAATAATCTACTAAACTAATTTCATTATTTAAAAACATAGAAAAATCTATGTTTTCCTGAACATCAATCCACAAAAGCATGTGTCCCACTAAACCTAAGATCTGATCTTTCAAGAATCTAATATGACTTTCATATTTAGATCATTTTTGCGGTTTATTAAGATACCATAAAGTTTTTCTCCCGCTAGCTTTCTAGAAACTTTTACTTCTCTAAAACTTGCATTCCTAATAACAAACCTTTTGTTATTAACTTCATTGTAAAATTCCTTAATCCTTTTCAAAGAATTAATCTCTATGTTTATCATATAAACATAACTAAATTTATTGAAATTATCAACAAATATAATGAAATAGTAATTTTCTCTAGTGATTTAACTTATTGATTCGTATACATCTATATGTACAAGATCCAAGAAGTCACTAATTCATACAAAAGAGTGCAGAGGTTCAACATTATGAAACTTCAAAATGCAATTCTTATGTATACGACCCAAAAGACAATATCACAAAAGATTTACAACCTTTTGATTCAAATGTTATAGACATACATTGGTTAAAATTTACATCTCATTCTCTAGTGAGATGCTACCAAATATATTTTATCACAATAAAATAAAGTTCTTATTTTCTTAAACCATGCCTAAAGCCAAGATAGATAGAGTAACCCTACAACTTATGTAACAACTATTACTTTATTTTTCCTGTGTAGGTCTACTTTCCTAACTTCCATAATTATACTATTGAGAGGTCTTCACAATTTCACAAATGTGAAGTACCACATCAGGTATCCAATACCCAAAAAGTAGAATTATAATCAGTAACATGTACCTCTATAACACTTATACATGAAGAAAATGATTCAAAACTATTCTTTTCAACTTCTCTAAGTATTTCTTGTATTTCTTTCAATGCCTAAAACCATTACATTAATGGCACTTGTCATCACCAAGAATGATTGAATTTAGACTTTTGAAACGGCTCAGACTTTTCAGGATTCTCAATCCAACTTGTCTTACCAAATCATCTGTCTTTACCTTGTTTCTTAAACCTTTCATCCTTTTGTGTCTTTAGTACATTAGAATTTTCCTTCATGCATCTCATGCAATTTAGTTAAAGTTCATAACAAACTGGTTATAACTTAACAGTAATGACTACAAGATAAGGTCAATAGCAAACTCTTAGCTAATAACTCAATCCAATTTTGCCAAGTTATCGGTATAACCCATCATTTTCATGACATGTGGACTAATTGGACGGTCTATTGATAATTTGCACTCTTTGAAAGATTTAACTGTTATATATCTCTCAGTTTGTGCTTGTCCTGAAACACCTTTCTGACTAACTATCATGTCTATTAATGATTCCCCATTCTCATATTTCTTATGCAATTCCGAGTTCATGGTTTCCAACATAGGACAATAGACTTCAAACTCATCATCGAAATGCTTATACCAAGCATTTCTTTCTGCATGTGGAAGTTTTTTCCTAGGTTTTTACAGGAATTTCCTTCTCAAGGAAATATTCCATTTTTTCTGTTTGAGAACAATTCTCAAGTTACAATACCATTCGAGAAAATTCGATCCATTGAGTTTTTCCTACTCAAGAAAAGAACGAATGAAAAAAGCACTATGGGAGTTTAAAATAATTATTAAAAGAATTAAGGAAGTTCATATGATGTTCAAGAGATTTTGAGCATTATTAACAATTAAGAAAAATCACGCTAAACTCAAAACAATATTTCCTCAAATTGATTTTAGTGTTCCAAGATCCATATTTCACTAGAATCCAAGTGAACTTTGGCTCAACCCTTGTATATCTAGCTATTTAGGTAAGCAATACCCTTACTAATTATATCCAATATAACTCTTGGTTATGGATGACATCTTATGTCTTATCCAACCATATGTCTCTAATCCCAAAACTGTTTTGATAGCCTAGTCAAGTAAGCCATTCTTATTCCATAGGTAATTCTCTAGCTCTCAAAACGTTGCAGACCGCTGCTTTGGCAGACCCGCCATACAACGAAGAAAATTTTGATTGTTACCAATTGTCTCACTCTTAAAAATTTGCAGACCGCTGCTTTGGCAGACCAGTCATACAACAATTTAGGTTTTGACAATAAAATTGGAGAGACATCGAAATACTTGATATTAATTGAGGAACTAAATTATTATTTAATTTACATTTTATTCTAATTTATATCTAATATAAAAGAAATAAAATGTATAACTTATCAAATAATTAATAATTAAATAATTAGATTCAACAACTGAACCAACAAGTAATTGACTTTATCCTCTAATCTAATTANTATTTTTATATAAAAATAAATCTTCAACCTTTTATGATTAAACAAAATCTAATCATATTAGATTCCCTAATTCTAATCCAATTAGAATTATCCATGGCTAGAAAAAAAATATTTTGATCATATAAAATATATTCTTAGAGAATCTAATCAAATTAGATTTCCTAATTCTAATCCAATTAGAACAATCAAATATAAAATATAATTTTGATCAAAACTCATTTTGATCTCATTTCAAAATCTAATCAAATTAAATATATATATATATATATATGAATCAAATTAGAACTTTTAAATACCAAATAGTTTTAATTTCTAATCAAATTATGTTAATTTCATATTTAATTATATATCTAATATAAATTAACAAAATACAATCAATACATATCTTATATGTATTCATTAATCATATAAATATATCTCATATATCATACAATTCAGTTTTATTTATTTATTTAATACAACAAATAATCACCATCATCAATTCATGACAATCATTGAAACATGCTAAGCACAAAATTGTTGAACATGCATAAGTTATTGAACCAAAGATAACTTATCACTTAAATACAATATTCTGATAAATTAAATATTCATTTATTTAAACAATATTTATTACGATTAATATATTGGTTTTCAAGTAAAAGAATAAATCTCTTATACCTAATGATTTCCACATATATCAATATTTTCGATGGTACATTCAATTGAAAGAAATAACGAAGATGCATTATTCAATAATGAAACAACATGCAAGATAAGGGTTTGGTTTCAATCACAATATTCTGCAGCGGAATATTCAAACAGCATCTACGATATGCTAACTTATTAATCTCATATGCACAAAAACACAACATGGTTTTCATATATCATATATAAAACTAGATCAAAAATCAATATTATGCACTTGGGCTCTGCTACCACTGGTGGAACTAGTAATAATTTATAACGCTTTATAAATTCCAATTACGAATTTATACTTCTAGGATTCGTGAAAATATTGAATTAAATCTACAATACAGATATCTGAATATATATGGATATTCTGCAGTGGACCAACTAACTGAATTAGTCTAAGGTTTCTAAGCACTCCAAGTGTCGTACCTTTACCAGTATCCACACGCACACTAACTGGATCGAACTGGATGCTAGTACCGACGAGATCAAATCTCAAAAGAGCCATCACGACGAACTATTCGTTGCTGCCTCTTTTCTCCTCTACGATTTCGTTAATTATTAAAATCCTCACGTAACCTTTGTTAAGCACATCTTATATATGTGCGATTAGCATGATTAAATGGGCTAAGCCCAAGTTCTCTAAAAGTAATTATAAATCACTTTGTTCCACGTGAATTACAAGATTCACAAGTACAATACTTGTTAATTATATTGATCTCTTTTAATTAAAAAAATGAAGTTTTTTTTTTCCTCAAAACGGTCATTCTATTACTCAACATATAATTAACAACACTATTAAACTCCAATAAATTTCATGATCCAATTTATTTAGTTGTGTGATCCTGTAGGATCATATAATAATAGCAATGGACTCTTAGACTATAGATTATAAGTTGTCTCTAGCAAAACATTATAATCACCTAATATTATATGATTGTTAAACCTTTAACGTTACAACTTTACTAGAGTAAGTACAGAAAATTTCAGGACATTCCCAACAGAACGAATGCGAAATGTGAAGAGAGTTACAAATTTGAAATTGAATTTGCATAATCTTCTTTGGTTATTGCATCACGTACATTGATATGGTGTTTGTGTAGAATCTATAAACGAACACATGCAGAGATTACTCTTTCTACATTAAAAGTACTAGCTAATTGACATGTTGCTGAAATTTGTGAAATAACATCTAAATATCGTTTTAAATGCTATATTTAAAAGAGTGAATTAGCAAAGTAGGTATTTTTTGTATGAAATTGAGGGAAATGGGTATGTAAGGCTACGTAATTAGTCATTTATGTGTGATATAGGAAACAATATATAATATTGCCAATACTATCCTTTGGGCATTTAAAAAAAAGTTCATAAATTAATAATAGTTAAAAGATGACATTTAAAAAAAAAAAAAAATTAAATGGAATAAACCGTGTCACATTTTAGGAAAGTGGATAAAAGTATAATTATTACCATATATAATCCAATAGCCTACAAGGAAACAAAGTTCCATCATTTCTCTTTGTACCTAGTATTGACATTTGGTTGACAAATATATGTCATGTGTTCATATTAATAAAATGTATTCAAATGAATAAAATGTAATTATATGAACACTTTGTTGCTCATGTGAATGCCTATACAGGTTATAAGTTTTTACGAACAGGTAGTCGTATGAACACAACTGTACTCATATGAATGCCTAAACAGGTCATATGAACACAACTGTACTAATATGAACAGAACTGTACTCATACGTTCATATGAACACAACTGTACTCATATGAACATAAATGTATTCTTACGAACGCAAATGTATTCATATGACACAAACGTGTGTCTATTAATATTTGTTCATGTGTGTACAATTAGTAAACTATAATTTTGCTCAATTAAAACAAATGTGAATATCAGTAACACATCAATAATAAGTAACAACATACTGTGAATTAGCTTCCCAGAACTAGGACATCTCGCAATGGGCATCTCAAACAGCTTCCCGAAACACGATTCACGCAACCTGATTTTCTCAGGTTCATCTAGATGGTTGATGATGGTTGAGAGATACTCTATCTTCATGTAAATATGCATAGTGCTGTTTTCTGGAACTTCTGAAACGTCAAACAATCTTGGTTGCAGATTGTTGTCCATTGTCTTAACTGTAATAAAACACAAAACAATGAGCAGAATGAATGAAATAACTAATGATTAAAGATAAAAAAAACTACGAAATTTAAAAAAAAAAAACAGATGAAGAACTCTACTGCATATGTCAAAACTTTAAAATAATCTGATGAAGATGATTAATAACACTAATTCAGTAATGATTTCTCAACCGGAATGAAAATTTAGATTAATAAAAACAGAAATCAAATCCTGTTCTAGTTACTGACAACTTAAAGAAAATTCTAACTTCAATATAATCATTTTTTCCGTTAATCAGTAGCATATGAAAACCTACAAGAAACATAAAAAGTTCAAAGACAGAAATTGAAAAACCTATGAAACCATGAACAATCAAAAACCGTTGTTAGCACGAGAGGGAATCGAAAATGCTTTTTTGCCTAAACACCCTAAAAACTAAAATCACACAACAAAAATCATAATAACAATCTCCATAGCAATCAATCAAACTCTCGGATTGTTGAACAATCAAAAACCGCTGTGAGTAACCATTGTGAAATCTCAAAAGGAGAAGAAATAGAATCAGAAAAGAAGAAGACGAAGAAGAAATAGAATCGAAAAGTAAGAAGAAGAAGAAGAACTACGAAATGAAATCTCTTAAGAAGAAGAAATTAGAGAGTATAACCGCCGGCGATTCGAGAGAAGAGACGGCCGACCTAAGTGAAACCGCCGGAGACATCAGTCGCCGGAGAATACGGAGTTGATAAGAGGCGGAGAAGAAGTGACGGCCGGAGGTTTTTTTCGGCGGTGAGAGAGCTGTAGAAAAAAACAAATGTGAGTTACCTAGGTAAATATTCTAGGGTTAATTACTTTCCTTAAAAAATTTTACATTTTGGATAAAAGAATTATAAATTAATTTTAAAATTTAATTTTGAAACGAAAATATAAAATAAAATAAAAACCAAACGATTATTAGCAACAAGATGGAAGTGGATATAATTGTCATTTTACAAGGTACACTACCTTAATCACAAATGACTTTAAAACACACCTCTTTCTCTAATTAAGGAATCAAAGTGTGACCAATTCTACAATTATTTCTATTTAATACCAACACGCTGGCAAACTAAACTAGGAATGCCAGAGATGAAAGGCCAACTGATCAATTCCTCTAATTGTCATTTCTAACTTGACTAGGTTCGAACCCTTCTCAATTGAATCTTTAAAATTAATAGATATTCATTAGGCTAAGTTGACAAAAAAAAAATTAGGAATGGACCAGTGTCGTGCCTAAATTTAGGAAACCCTAAGTCTGATCTGATTTTTTTTTCAAACCATATTTTTATTAATTAGGATAAATGAGTAAGACCACTCCATTGGGAGATGTATTTGATATCTTAGAGGGATTTTTTAAGGAATAAAGTCCTAAAAAAAATTGATAGAATCGTTTCTTATTTAACATATTTTAGAGCATTTCCTTCCATGGCTTAAGGAGTTCTTAATAATAAAATATAATAAATATTAGGAAATTTGGAGAGAGAAGATTCTTAATGGAGAATTTTAAGAAATGGTTCTTAAAGGGTTTTTGATATGTGTTACATTTTTATAGGTTTAAATATATTTTTTTATTAAAAATACAATCAAAAAATAAAATTAAAATGTTAATGGTATTATTTTTATTGGATAGAACTTTTTTTATGAAATGTTAAATTTATTAGCAAAAAGAAAAACCATGTTATTTACAACTGTTTTTGATAAGCTTGCCAGACATAAGAGAAACTTATAGGTTTTTTGTGTGTGCTCGAAGGTGCCTCGTAAGGTACAGCCTTGAAGACACAACCTATAAGCTGAAAAGAGAATAGTTTGGTAAGGTAGATAATAAGTAAAGCTAAAGCTTGTGATTGCAAAGATGATTGGTGATTCGTGATATCGAAGTCAAGCCGATACCATGGTGTGAATGTCACGCAGATTATGCAAAGACATCCAACGAGCAAGTAGACCATAGTAACGTGAGTCGGTTGAGTATCGTAAGCTGGTGAGTCTGTCTTTTACTACACGAATTAGTTGTTGCTTGATGTACGATGGGTGGTGGTGGGGATTGTGGTGTTGTCGACCGTTCCTTTCTCTCCAGATGTTGTAGATGGTGGATTGAAAGCACATTTTGAGCAAAATAGTATCTTGTGGTGATAAACAGCGGAGACGAAAGGATTGTAGTGTTCTGGACCAGTCTGGAGAGATACGTGAGCGAAGGATGCAGGTTGTGAGATCCGACCAAACCGTGAAGTTGTACGGACATGCAAAGAAAAGATGATCACGGGTCTCATCTGGTTCGCCACAAAGAGGGCATGGTGACGGTGTTCCCCAACGACCCACCCTCGAACCTGTGGGTAACCTGTCAAGAACAGCAAGCCAAGAGACAAACGCGTAATGCGGAATAGATTGAGGAAACCAAAGCGATGAAGTCCAATTCTGTTTAGGGTGAGGGATACTTATCTGCTTCCAGGTATGCGGCGATGAAAAGGTTGGTCGGAATACATCATGTTGGTGACGCCAAAGAGGTTTGTGAACTTCCTAAATGGTTCTTAACCAATGAAGATGGTCTTAGAACTCTTAAAAAACCCTTACGTGTCAGTGGCTGTTTAGAAAAAAAAAGAATTGACTCTCTCTCTCTCACGGCGCGAAGGGTCTGCAAATTTCCTTGGGAGCTTCTGCCATTCTCGTTCGTTTTTTTCTTCGAGGTTTCGGCGAGTCTCCACCAAATTCCAAACATTTATGTAAGTTTTAATGGTTCCTTTCATCATTTTGAGCATTTATACCTGTTTAGAAACGAAAAATTGTTTGATATAGGGTTTGGTGTTTTTGATTGTGAATTGGTTTAGGGTTTGAGTGTATGTTATTTGTTTAAGGATTATGTGTTTTTGTTTTTGGATTATGATTTAGAATTTAGATGAAGAAGTTATAGCCTTTCATACATAATATTCGATACTTTTGGAGAAATTTCAGCGACATACATTAAAAGTATGTGGATTTCATCTCTTGTTTCTTTAACATGAACTGAATTTCTGCATATGATGTGTATCTAATTGGTGAAAATTGAAAGTTCTGGGTGAAAAGCATTTGGTCTAAGGTGGAGTTAATTCCTGTAACTTGCGATAGTTGCAAATTCTAACGAACTTTTGTTTGTGCAGGAGGATGATAATGACATGGAGTGTTCCCCTTCAGTTAGCGTTGATGCAGTAGCAGAAGCTATTGCACATGTGAAAGTAAGAAAGAAATATAAGATATATGTTCTTGGCTTGGTTCTGCTGATTCAAAATGTTGGAATTGTGGCTGTTGGGTTGCAAGAAGTGGATATGGGAGCAGGTTTCCTACTGCATTTATACAGGTTCTACCAGGATGCAGTCTTTCAACAAGTAAGTTTGCTTTCTTCAGTTACTTCAATCTTGATGCACACATGATCTCTGGTGAACGTGTTGCCAAATTTCTGACTAGCATCTGCATGCCCTTGTGTCTCTTTGAGTTGAAACTTTTTGTAACTCTATGAGTTTGAACTTTTGAAATTTACAAGTTCATAGGAAAATTACCTCACATTTGCAATTACAAGAGAAGCGTAATCCGATAGGTAGGTAGGTGATGCAAATAATACCTTAACTTTAGTTATGTTGCAAGTTGTGCTTCATGTTTTTGCAGAGAAAAAGAGTGAGGCAAGAACAAAGATAGATCGTGATGGAGGACAAATTTTTTTAATTTCTTAAAGCACAATGTTATATTGTTTAAATTTCTTTTTAAGAACCTCTAATAGAGGATAAATTTTCTTATATGATATTAGAGTATCTAAGATACTCACATGGGCATCAATTGATGGAGATGCTCTAAGAACCTTGGATCATCATTATTACAAAATCCAAATTAAAATTATACAAGAGATAATTTATAGTAACATAAACAAAATGGAAGTTAGACCGTTTGATAACCACAAAAACATGATGAAGATCACCGATCAAGCCATCAAAGACATCAGATTTAGAACGCCATTTTGACATAAAATCTCCTACTTCAGCAGCTGCTTTCAAAGCAATCTTTAGAGTTGATACTTTGACTACTAACGAAAAACATCTTGTGCCACAAAGAAATATCTTTGCGTTACTAATATTGCCCGAGAAAAGCAATTTTTCCTGCATCAAATTTTATCCTAGTACCAAAGGGGTTTGAAAATGCATCAGGAGTAAACAAGACAAAAGCTGTCCGACCACACATAATACAAATTTTCAATAAAACCTTAAGAATCTCCTATGTATAAATGTATAACATCTTACAGAATGAATCTTTATAGATTACATAATCAAGCCAAGTGAGACTAGAGATCATATACTCGCAAAGAAGCAAAAAAAGAACCGTTAGGATAGACTTAGGATACAAGACTGACCAGAGTAAGTAAAAAATCTGTTTTGGAAGCAAATATAAAGCCGAAGCTTGCATATAGAAGTAACAGTTCGCAAAAAAAGCAATAAACGAGCCGATAGAAAACTCATAGTGAGATTTGACAACATGGCCGAGCTCTACTGAGGAGAACAACGTTTGAAAAAGACCACATGAACCGAGACTGATTCCTCAAAATGATAAATCTCGACCAGAACCACTAGAAATGTGATAAAACAAGGTCAACAGACATACCAGAGAAGTCGAACAACTTCAAATCTCATTATTGAAACAAACTTCTTAAGAGAAGGAAAAAGATAAAGCTAGCGAAAATGGAAAAAGAGATGGAGAGAAAGATAGAGGAGAATGAAGAAAATAATAAAAAAAGAAAGAAAGAAAGAGCGGTGACAACGGGCAACGGCGAGCCATAGCTCCGACACCAAAGAAACTATGGCCTCCTAAACTGTGTATGTGAGAAGCTAAAACTAGGGCACTCTGCTTTTTAAAAATGTCTTTTTACGTCTAATGAATTTCAGGTGAATTTATATATAAATTTATTAAAAGAAAAACAATATATAAAATATACTATATATTAAAAAAAAGAAATTTTTTAAAAAAAAAAACTCTATAGTTTGATAAATATTGCATACAACAAGGAGTAAGTGGTCTAGTGGTGTGCCGCCTCTGCTGCCTAGCTACCAGACCAGGGATCGAATCTGACTGCTCGCATAGCGAGTGATTTTTCTCCTATTTATGGAGTTTGGGTTACTGGACCGGCCCATTGTGGTTCAGATATCAATATGACAAAAAAAAATATAATAAATAAATATTGCATACACATTATGTATCGAAACCTTGTTATGACTCTTAATAAGATAAACTAAATAAAAAACCATATATTTTACATTAATCTAAACACTTGTGTTCATTTTTCTATATCTTCTAATCAAACAAAATGATGGTTCCACTCTCTCAATAATATGATTCATAAATACAAAAGATTATCAAAACTCCATGTAATATTTATATCATATTTATAGAGTTCTACAAAAAAAATCATATTATAGTGTTCTCCTACAAAAAAATATATTTATAGAGTTTTGAGTTATTGAGAATATCTCATTCATATATGGTGCTATCATTTTCTGTGAGGATAACAAAGACATTTTACCTTTTTGTAAAATGATAGATTTTGAAAAAGACTTAAAATGATATTTTTGAATTGTTTAAGTTAGTATTTTATTAACTTTTCGATGAAAAGTCTCTCTAACTTAGGCGATTAGGGTAAAATCTCTACTTTCCTTAATTACCTTCGACGGCAAGCTACTGGCCGCACCGGCGGCATCAGCCACCATGGCTTCTTCGCTTGCAAGTACGGTGTTTCCAAATCGTGAGGAACCACCAACCCGCCTTCCAAGACCTCGTCTTCTCCTGTAATCACGGTGTCTTCATCACATGTCACCACCAAGTCTCTTAGCCATGTTCAACCTTCTGTACCACCTTCAAAGTATTTGTCTACTTGGAACAAGATTGTTGGTTCTTCTTATCTTCGTAACTCTGAATCTCAAACCAGTTGCTGTATATGAAAACGGCACTGCAACAGCTTCGATTCCACAAGATATCCTCACTGATGCGCTTCCTCTCTGGGCCAATTACCTTGTCCGTTATTTCGTTGGTGATGCGCCTCACATAGGCAAAGTCCACGCTACTGTTAATCGTATATGGACTCAAGCTGGGAAATCTATGAAGATTGATGTACATTTTCTCAATGATGACACGGTCCTATTCCGTGTTGTATGTCCGGAACTCCGATTCCACATTTGTCGAAAAAAGTATTGGCACGTCGCTGACGTCTTACTCATTGTTCAGGAATGGTCACCATCTCAATTATCAACAAAGCCGTCCTTATCGGCTATGCCACTATGGGTTGATTTTTATCATGTACCGGATCATCTTTTCTCACACGCGGGTCTGAAATTCCTAGGAGACATAGTAGGAGATGCTCAAAAGTTGCATCCTAAGAAGGAGAAGTGTCTTCGTCTTGATGTCGCACGAATATTAATTGTTCTCAATCTTGATGCTCCCTTAACCGGAAAGATCCAATTAACAGGCTTGGAACAGCCAATCCTCGTTAAGTATCCATGGCTTCCTCGTAAATGTACTCAGTGCAATACGTGGGGACACAATACCGAGTCCTGCAAGAAAGTTTCAACATCAACTGTTGCTCCATAACACACGGCTACTACCTCCAACTTAGCTGCTAATACCACGACTACTTCCATTACTTCAACAAAACTCCTAGCTTCTGATTCACAATATATTACAAACCATGTCTCTTCAATATCCAATGATAATGTTTCTTCTTCTTCTGCAGGTCCGAAGGTTGTACCAAATCCTGTCCAAATGGACAGCTCCAATGTATCGAGCACAATACCCGACAGTTCCGGACCTCCCAATGTCTCTATCACTGAACCAGAGCTAGAGAATGCCTCGGTTGTTCCTCAACTGGTTCACCAAGATGCTCAGTCATATCAAGTATCCAATCATATTCAACATTCTCTCGAGACAGCCATCATCCCTTCTACCTCCTCTGTTTCGCCTAATCAAGTCTCTGCATCCTCTGTTTCTAAACATTCAGTTGATGCACAAGCTTCTACTCTTGCTGAAGTACTCAACATCGACCTAGAGAAATCACTGGAGCAGCAAGAATGGTCCACCATAGGTCGTTCTGGCCGCTCACCGCAGGCGCACACAAATTCCCTTGTTACACAAGTCACTCCAGCCCTTTCCTCATCGCGGTACCAAGTGTTAGCCGATGCAATTGATGATGTAGTAGACCGTGAAGAGAGTCAAGTTTCAGATTCTGAATTTCCAGCCATGAAGGAAGCGCATAGCACTTCACATTACAACACTCGGGTCATTAAATCTAAGCAGATTGATGATTCTATTAATGTCGTTTCCCGACGTCCCGCGAAATCAACCACAACCAAAAACTCAACTTATGTCTCCTCTAGGAGACACTAGTCTTATGAGTATTTTTGCATGGAACATGAGGGGGTTTAATCAACCTCACAAACATCATCTCGTTCAGCATTGGATTCGTTCTACTAAGCCTCAGTTCGGTTGTCTTTTAGAAACACATGTTCAATCTGACAATTTTTCTCGTATTTTACAGGTTTCTATGCCAGGATGGAGTGTTGTTCATAATTATAGTGCTCATCGGTTAGGTCGCATATGGGTGTTCTAGAGGGCTGTCTTAGTCGTTATCCCAATACTCATTACTTCTCAACTCATATATGTACTTGTTACTTTGGATTCTGGTGTCGTTGTATTGATTTCCTGTGTCTATGCCTCAAACTTTCAGGCTGAACGTGTTCATCTATGGCGAGCCCTTTGTGAAAGTTATATCCAATGTGGTGCACAAGCAACTCCTTGGTTGATTTTTGGCGATTTCAATGTGATCCTCTCGTATGATGATCACTCAGCTGGGCTTCCTAACACTCAACGCTTAGGCATGCTACATTTCCAGGAGTTTGTTACACGCTGTGATCTAACGGATCTAACGATACATGGTCTTCCCATTTCCCCAGATCCTATGCCGTCTTTGAAGCCTCGGGAGTTTCCGATCATGCCCGCTGCATCGTTCATCTCTCTACGCCCTCTTCACCTATTCGTAAGCCTTTTAAGTTCCATAACTTTGTTATTAATCACCCTACTTTTTTGCAGGTTATCGAATCTGTTTGGAGCTCTCACCAACCGCTATATCATTCTCGTACTGCTATGCGGTTTTTCCACCTTCGTCTCAAGGCTCTCAAATCGCCATTACGTAACCTCAACAACTCTCACTTCGGTGCTCTATCCCAACGTACCAAGACTGCTTTTGCTCATCTTCAGGATTGTCAAAACCAGCTGCTCACAAGTCCCACATGTGAGGAATTTGAGGCCGAGTCTCTTACAGCCACTCAATGGCGTGATTTAGCTCGGGCTAAAGAAATTCTATATCATCAAAAATCCAGAGTGACTTGGTTACAGCAAGGTGACCACAACACTACATTTTTCCACCGGGTCGCGGCAACGCGAACCTAAAAAAACCATCAAGCGCTTGATATCAAGCAATGTGAGGTATTAACGGATAAGCCAACAATAAAGAATGAAGCAGCTTCTCACTTTCAATGCTTCCTACAACAACATACATCATTCACACCCATTCCCGATCACCCACTTTCCGAGCTCTTGACAGCTCGTGTCTCCACATCTTCCGCTAATCTCCTGTGCCGTCCCATATCTATTGAAGAGATTAAAGCAACTCTATTTACTATGCCGTCGAATAAAGCTCCTGGTTCTGATGGTTACACGGTCGAGTTCTACAAAGTCGCATGGTCTATTATTGGGGTTGATTTTACCATAGTGGTTCAGTCGTTCTTCATGTTCGGCTTTCTCCCTCGTGGTGTGAATGCCACTTCAATAGCCTTGATTCCTAAGACTGAGAGTCCGCAATCCATTAGGCACTACCGTCCCATTTCTTGTTGTAATATCACCTACAAGGTGATATCGAAGATCTTGGCTAATCGTTTTTAGATCCTTCTTCCATCCCTCATTGAGCCTAACTAGAGCGCTTTTGTGGAGGGTCGTCTCCTCCTTGAGAATGTTATCCTTGCCACGGAGATAGTAAAAGATTATCATAGGTATTGACACGTCGATCATGTGTCACGAGCTCAACGTCGACCTCACTATGAAACCTGTCAGGCAGAAACGCCGGAAGCTGGGGGTCAACCGAAACCAAGCGATTAATGACAAGGTCAAAAAATTATTACAGGCTGATTCTATAGTCAAGGTCAAATACCCTGAATGGATAGCAACCCCTGTAGTGGTCAAAAAGAAGAATGGGAAGTGGAGAGTTTGTATCGACTTCACTGATCTGAATAAGGCATGCCCGAAAGATAGCTTTGCACTTCTCCATATAGATCGTCTGGTCGAGGCCACAGCAGGCAACGAACTACTTTCTTTCATGGACACATTCTCTGGTTATAACCAGATTATGATGCACCCAGACGATCAAGAAAAAATTGCCTTCATTACTGAGCGCGGCATATACTGTTATCGAGTAATGCCATTCGGATTAAAAAATGCCGGAGCAACGTACCAATGGTTGGTTAACAAAATGTTCTCGTCCCAATTAGGCAAGACCATGGAGGTATACATAGATGATATGCTTGTGAAAAGCACCTCCGCGTCCGATCATGTATCACATTTACAAACCTGTTTTCAAATCCTTAATTTGTACGGGATGAAGCTCAATCCAACGAAGTGTACGTTTGGTGTAAAATCTGGTGAGTTCCTCGGCTATGTCGTGACCCAAGAGGAATATAAGAAAATCCTAAGCAGATTTCTGCCATTATCAACTTGCCATCTCCTCGAAATATAAGGGAAGTGCAGCGGCTAACGGGCAGGGTTACCGCCTTAAACAAGTTCATATCTCGATCGACAGAGCGGTGCCTCCCTTTTTATCAACTTCTCAAAGGAAATAGAACGTTCAACTGGGACGAAATATGTGAAGAGGCGTTCTCGAAGCTCAAAGAATATATCTCAACACCGCCCATCTTGGCAAAGCCCCTCGACAGGGAAACATTGTTGCTCTATATTTCCATTCAGATGCGTCCGTTGGTGGGGTTCTAGTCAGGGATGATCATGGTGAACAAAAAACCATATTCTACATCAGCAAGGTACTTGATGGGGCAGAGACGAGGTACTCGATGTTGGAAAGGCTAGCCTACGCAGTCGTTGTCATCGCACGGAAACTCAGACCCTATTTTCAGTCCCATTCAATCGCAGTAATGACTACTCAGCCACTCCGAGCTATCCTGCATAGTCTGAGTCAGTCCGGACAAATGGCAAAATGGGCTATTGATCTTAGCGAGTACGATACCGAATTTCGTAGTCGGACTAGTATCAAGTCTCAAGCTCTCGCAGATTTTCTAGTCGAACTATCCCCCAAGCTCTTTGTTCCCAAAGTAGCAGAACCTGGAACCTATATGTTGATGGTTCGTCACGTTCAAACGGGTCCGGCATTGGAATTTGTCTCGAATCTCCAACGACGGAGGTCGTCGAACAATCTATCAAGATTAAGTTTGCTTCTTCAAACAATGAAGCTGAGTATGAAGCAGTTCTCGTCGGACTCCGTCTAGAGAAAAGTATGGGGGCAAAGAAAGTCCGCGTCTATTGCGACTCCCAACTTGTTGTCAACCAGTGTAAGGGTGATTACAAAGCAAAAGATGATCGAATGACATCTTACCTCTGCCTCGTCCAAGATCTCAGAAAAGGATTTGATGACGTCGAGGTTGTGAAAATTCCTAGAAGCGAAAACACCTCCGCGGATAACTTAGCAACTTTAGCCTATGCTCTGGTTAGTGGGTTAACGCGTTTGATCGCATTCGAGGAGATCACGTTGCCGAGCATATCATACTCCCAAGTGCACGTGGTAGACGTGACCCGTAACGATAATGCTATGAATGACGAAGTGCCAGGTGACGAGCTCGTAGAGGGAGACTGGAGATCTGAAATATATGCTTATATACGAGATGGGACTCTGCCACCTGATAAATGGGGAGCTCGGCGTCTAAGGATAAGAGCTTCAAAGTATGTTTTATTCTAGGGGGAGTTATTTCGACGAGATATATTTGGGGTTTTACTAAGGTGTGTGTCTCAAGACGAAGCCAAGCGCGTAATGGCCGAAACACATGAAGGAGCCTACGGAAACCATTCCGGCGGATGATCGTTGGTAATCAAAATCAAGCGTCATGGCCACTTTTGGCCAACAATGGTTTCAGATTGTCAAACTTACTACTTGAAGTGTGAGCAGTGTCAGTGTCATGCCTCGACGAGTCATCAACCGACTGAGTACTTAAGAGTGTCAACACCCCCTTACCCGTTTATGAGGTGGGCTATGGACATTGTTAGGCTTTTCCCCGCGTCAAAGCAAAGAAAGTTTCTGCTGGTGATGGTAGATTACTTCTTAAAATGGGTAGAAGCAGAAGCTTATGCTAAAATCCAAGATTTCGAAGTCCAAAACTTTGTGTGGAAGTATATCATTTTTCGTCACGGTCTACCTTACGAGTTCGTGACCGAAAATGGCACTCAGTTCTGTTCACACAAGAGCCTTTAAGATTTTTTCTCGTTTGATTTTTGAAGGGGGAGTAGGTCACCCCATTAGGGCTTCTTTCAAAATAAAGCCTCGTCGATCGCATACGAGCTAAAGCATTTTCGATATCAAACGAGCTAAAGCCTCTTCAATCTCATACAAGCTAAAGCCTCATCGATCTCATACGAGCTAAAGCCTCGTCGATCTCAAACGAGCTAAAGCCTCGTCGATCTCAAACGAACTAAAGCCTCGTCGATCTCAAACGAGCTAAAGCCTCGTCAATCTCAAACGAGCTAAAGACTCGTCGATCTCAAAAGAGCTAAAGCCTCGTCAATCTCATACGAGCTAAAGCCTCGTCGATCTCATACGAGCTAAAGCCTTGTCGATCTCAAACAAGCTAAAGCCTCGTCAATCTGAAACGAGCTAAAGCCTCGTCGATCTCAAACGAGCTAAAGCCTCATCAATCTCATACGAGCTAAAGCCTCGTCGATCTCAAACAAGCTAAAGCCTCGTCGATCTCAAACGAGCTAAAGCCTCGTCAATCTCATACGAGCTAAAGCCTCATCTCAAATGAGCTAAAGACTCGTCGATCTCAAACGAGCTAAAGACTCGTTTATCTCAAACGAGCTAAAGCCTCGTCGATCTCAAACGAGCTAAAGCCTCGTCGATCTCAAAACGAGCTAAAGCCTCGTCGATCCCAGACGAGCTAAAGCCTCATCAATTTTAAACAGGCTATAACTTCGTCAATCCCCAAAGTATATCAAGGACTCGGTTACCCAAGTCCAGTTACAACCTCGCCAATCTAAAAGGATCTTCATCGAAGAAGGCACAATGGTTATTCATAAATTTGTAACTTAACTTGATGTGGCAAGGAATTTTTGCAAAAAATCTTGTCTATCAATCCCTTGGCGAAATTTCGCAATTAAAAGTCTTACAAGGGGCCAAAAATAAGTTAACAATAAAAAAACAGGCGATCATAAAAACTAGGGAACCCGACAAAAGAAACAAAAAAAATCTAAGTTAGACACAATTTAGGCCGGAGCACTTGGGGGGGGGAGTCTTAGTCGTGGTGAGCTCTGCAGTCGAGGCTTCAACCCTCCTTGTACGGAGCCGTCCAACTTCTTCTTGATAAAGAAGTTCGTGATTCGACCCCGACTCATTAATCACTGGGAGACCCCCAAGTCCTCGTCGGATAGGGGGATAACCTCTATCTCGGCCATTTTTTCGGTCCAGGTCTTGAGGCTTTTCTTCAATTTCTCTACAATAGCTTCTGGCACCAAACCGCCCATATCCTCAATAATCCCCATGATGCTGAGCGTCCCCTCAATTGTCCCAAGATTCTTGGCCGCCGCCTCAGCTGCCTTACGACTATCCAGGTGTCGTCGAATCCTCTCAAATCGAGCAGCACACTTTTCTTGCATCAGTTGCCCCTTCTTCAAAATAAGAGCGTCTCGACCAGCTCTCTCTAATCCCAGAGTCTCTTTCACGATGGCGAGTTCGTCTTTTACCTTAGCATTCTCCTCAAGAAGACGATTCTTCTCCTCCTAAAACTCTTCTCTTTGGCTCCTACCTGCTTCAACGACACGCATGTTCTCTTCATTCAGATTGTCTATCTGCAGCTTCAGACTGGTTACTTCGACCTCCAAATCATTCCTCTTCTGCGCATCCAGTGCCACAGCAGCATTGCACTGATCGACGATTCTCTTAAGCTCGTCGAGAGAAGACGTAGTCTTCGTCAACTTAGTGTCGTACATTGTGATCATTGCGTTGGCCGCAGTAAAAAACTGTATTCAAGAAACCACTTAGCAAAAATTATTCCTTAACAGACGCAGTACGTAATTAAGAGCTTACTTGGATGCCGTATGAAGCGTAGGTCTTGAACATATCCGAGGAAGGAGAGCTAGAGACACTTGCTATTGGGAAATTGAGCCCTGGTATTTGACGGACTAGTTTCGCACATGCCTCGACATCGTTGACCAGCCCAGCTACATCCCGGTAGGAGAAGGAAAAGGGAATAGAAGTCCGACGAGGCCTCTTTTGAAGAGCATCCTCGTCCTCAGCATTGTCGTCGAACAAATCCTCAATGTCGACGTACATGTTATCAGCTCCACCATCAGCCGAGGTATCTTCGTTATCCAAGTCAATGGTAGGACTTGGATCAGTAGGCTGAGTCGCAGCCTTCTCAATCTCAATACCTTTCAACTCTCCCGCCGCAGTCCTCTTTTTGGTAGGCGGAGTTACAGCATGCGCCTTGCCTTTGGCTTTGGCCGTGATGTATTGCGTTTTTATCCACTTTAGGCATCGATTTAGTTCTTGTTTTGATTAGTTTCATTTGCATTTAGAATAGTTTAGGTTGCATTTTGCATTCGTTTGCATATTTCAGGTACCTAAGGAAGATGGAGCTTAACCGAGCCAAAACCGAGAGAAAAAAGTCAAAAATAAGCTTAAGGAGTCAAACCGGAGGTCATACCAGCCACTCGTATCGGTTGAACTGGACACCGCTCAAAAGGAACAGAACCGGTACATTCCAACCGATACACACGTACCGTTTGGGGTGTACCGGTTGGAATCAGGCGATATCAATTGCATTAAGGAGGTACCGGGCATAAGCAACCGGTACACCTGGCCCGGTACTGGTGTACCAACCAAGAAGTACCGGCTTTGTTGGACCGATACCGATATCGGCCAGCCGTACCGGTTGTACCGGCCGATATCGGGTATTAAAAGAAGAAAAAAATAAAATCTTGTTTAAAACACTTGAAGAAAGAGACCTAATAGTCATTCTAGTTTTTACGTTAGAACTTCTCTGTAAAACCTTGATCTATTTTCTCTATTAATTTGATTTTTCAGTTTTCATTTGTTTATCTAAATTCTTGTTATTCAGTTTCTACCATGGGAAAACATAATTCTAA
>OVBE01005359.1:0-21880 GCA_900406425.1 Iberis pinnata | reverse complement strand
TTTCTAGTCACTAATGTTTCACAATATTTACATATTCCAGCTTGTGTCTCGGGTCTTATCCAAACAGCTCTCTATGCAGATTTCTTCTACTACTACTACATAAGGTAAAGAAACATCAACAGTTTTTTACTTTTTCTCAACCTTTTGTTGTGATCATGTACTGACTTTGGATCCTTTTCTCATTTCGTCTTTAGCTGGAAAACCAACACCAAACTTAAGCTCCCAGCTTGAAGAGACCGCTACAAATCTTGTAAAAGTATGAAAAGACCACAAGTTAACAAATGGCGATATCAGAAAAGAGGGACATGGTTGATACTTAGTTTTCTCTTTCTTCTTACAATCTAACAACGAGTTGAAATGGTGCAGGATTGTTGTTTGAAACGTGCTTTAGTCTTTTCATTACGCAATGTAACTTTCACAAGGATTTTTAAGTCGAGGTCAAAGAAGAGAAGCTGCGTTTTAAGGCACATACGTCTTTTTAGTTTTTTGTTGTTGTTGTTTGTGTTAATCAAAAACTGAAGCTCAAAGATCAGAGGAAGCTTAATAATGCCTTCAAAACTTAAATCTAGCCTTGGGTTTCTTCTTAAAGACTTTGCTTCTAAAAGAATGCATTAAAAGACTTCAACTTAAGAGGACTTAAAAAGATATTTTTCAAGGTCTTGTAATCATTTTACGTCTTCCAAATATGTACGCTTTAAAGGTCATCTTTTGTTTTTAAAGATTATTTGGTCTGCAGCTGTATATTTCAAATGAAATTGGAAAAAAAAAAACCCAAGAAACTTGACAACTAATGGTGAAAAATCTGTTAGCTTAATTTGACACATGTGTCTATCGAAGCTGTGTGATTACAAAAGAGGAAAGCTACTTCTTAGGCTTTCAAGTTTTCTCAGCGAAATCTACCCTTTTTGCAAGACTAATCAACAATCAGAACCCGAAGAAGCCAAGCTCGCTAGCTTTTTCCTTCTCAAAGGTTTCAAAATACTGATATATAATTGTCACTGCAAGTAAGATTCCAGTCCCAGACCCAATGGCTCCCATGAAATCAGCCAAAACAGTGAGTGCACCAATGCACACTCCTCCAAACGCAGCTGCAGTTGGGATATACCTGTTCAGCTCCTTCTGCAAGTTAGACTCTCTGTGTCCCGGCATCACCATTTGTTGTTCCTAATCATATTATATACGTCAAGCAAGTGAGATTTCAGTATCCTAAGACCAGACCCTGTTTAAGCTATTAACTTTTGGAGCTGTGTTTAAGAGTATACCTTGAGCTGCTTAGCTACATCTCTAGCAGAAGACCCAGAGACTTCAATCCAAGTCTTTGAGAAGAGAGCACAAGCAGTGAGCATGAAGACGATATAGAACAGAGCGTGGAATGGATGAGCTGCCATATCGGCAAAGCTGTAGCCACAGAAAACAAATATTCAGAGAACTGAAAATTACATTATCTTAATATTGAAGAGCACATTACAAGTGCATATTACCTTGCTGGAGCTGTAATCAAGTAAGCAAGACCACTAACTGGTATAGATTGTCCACTATATTCTGATTCCTTCCATTGNTGATTGAAAATTACATTATCTTAATATTGAAGAGGACACTCTACAATACTAGCGCATATTACCTTGCTGGAGCTGTAATCAAGTAAGCAAGACCACTAACTGGTATAGATTGTCCACTATATTCTGATTCCTTCCATTGTCCCAATAGATTTACAAAGAAATTTCCACTGAATTTTCTGTAGAGAAGCTGTTGGACAAGGAGGATATATAAACTGTCAACTTTACGTTTTTAGCTTAAGAGGAAAGAAAAGGTATACACAAGTAACCTGAGAGATGAAATAGAGGTTTGATACAAGAGCAGATTGGAGGATGATTGGCATGTTGGAGGTGTAGAACAGTTTGATCGGATAAGAACCCTGTTGGCCACGAGCACTCTTTGACCTCACTGGTAACACAACACGGAAGCNAAAGAAAAGGTATACACAAGTTACCTGAGAGATGAAATAGAGGTTTGAAACAAGAGCAGATTGGAGGATGATTGGCATGTTGGAGGTGTAGAACAGTTTGATCGGGTAAGAACCCTGTTGGCCACGAGCACTCTTTGACCTCACTGGTAACACAACACGGAAGCCTTGAAAGTAGATAACGATCAGGAAGATCAAGACTGTTGCAAGCAAGTTGGTAACATTTGGAAGGTTTTGTCTATAGAAAGCTTGTCTGAGTGCAGCAACCTTATTGGATTTAGTTATCAGCATATGGAACAACGCGATCACAGCGCCTTCAAACTCAGCTCCACGTCCAGTGTTGATTGTTGTGGGGCTAAATGCTTTCCAGATAATGCTTTCACTGTGTGTCACCACCAAAAAATTTAATCTCTGCATCTAAAACTATCAAACTTTAATATGAAGATGAGGTTCAAACATACCAGATATTGGTTGCTATGAAAAGGGAGATCCCAGNGATATTGGTTGCTATGAAAAGGGAGATCCCAGAGCCAAGACCATATCCCTTTTGAAGAAGCTCATCAAGACAGATAACGATAATTCCAGCAAAGAAAAGCTGAAGGATGATCAGAATGGCATTACCAACACCAAGTTGGCCAACAGGACCATACATTCCAGAAAGAACATATGCAACTGCCTCACCAATGGCAATTAGAATCCCAAGAAGCTTCTGAGCACCATTCCTAAAAACAACACAAGGAATACATGAGACAAAGATCTTGATTCTTGGCACAAGCTCTAATTAAAAAATAATCTACTTACAAAAGAGCACGATCCTCGCGGACATTGTTGTCAACCTCAATAATCTTTGAGCCAGCTAAGAGTTGCATGACTAGTCCAGAAGTGACAATAGGTGTAATACCAAGCTCCATGACGGTACCACGATTAGATGCAAGAATGACACGCATCCAATAAAAGGGATCAGCACCAGTTGTAGAGTGAATCCCATAGAGAGGAAGCTGACTGCAGACAAGGAATATGAAGAGAGAGATCACTGTGTATATCACTTTCTCTCTGAATGGAATCTTCCTGTCAGCACTCTGCACTTCTGGAAGAAAAGCCAAAAACGGCCTCACCAAATGTAATACTCGAAATCCTCCTCCCATTGAATTGGTTAGGCCAAGTTATCTGCTTCTGTAAAATTGAAAGCTAATAGTTATTATCTCCATAAACAGAAATGCAGATCAAATCAAGAGAGAGATAACAACATCATGCAAAATAAATTTAAAAAAAAATCAGAAAGATCAATGTCGATCTCTCACCAAACAAACCAGATCTATTAAGAAGTTTTAAGGAAATAACAGATCCACATTAAAAAATTTGTAATCATGTGATGAATATTTGTCTACGGCATGTGAATTAGATCCGGACTAATCTAGGTGAAGCTTCCACATGAAAGGAGAATAATTAGGTTTATCGATCTCGGTACTATGAGATCTACGAGGAATTTGGTCTAATCAAAAGAAAAAAAGAAGAAGAAGCATTTACCTAAGGGAAATGGATGGAGAGAGAGATGCGAAGAAGAACAAAACAAGTGCAAGTTAGGCTTTTGTAGTTTGTTTATTGCTTCTTCAGCGATGTTGATGACGTGTAACTGGGGAAAACGTCATCAGCCCAGTAAAACGGATACACGTGTCAGACTTTATCCATTCGGACAACAAAATTTTTCTGATCAAAAAGCTATTTCTTTATTAAAAATATCATAATATCCTCAAAACTTTTATACCGTGATGTTTTAACCAATGTGGAGGAGTATTTGAATGAAATTTTTTTATTATATAAACCGAAACGCGTTTAACGTGGATGCGACACGTAAGCGAATTATAATTAATTAAATCGTGATATGTGTCATTGTTAATTAAGACTATGACATATGTCAGCGTAGTATTTTATAATAATGGAAACTTTTTTATTGTTAGTTTATTATTCTTTTTAAATAAAATAATAACAAAAAAAAATATTTATTGCTTTTTAAATAGTAATTACATAATAACAAAAAAAAATATTAATTTTATACATAAATTATAAGATTAAAATAACTAAAATATATAACATATAAAAGATTAATAATATAAATTTGAAGAGCAAAAAATATATGTATACTTTTATGTTTGTTTAAATATAAAAACCGCAACATATGTTGATGTTAGTTTTAACAGTATTGTAAAAAAAAAACTACAGATCAAAATAACTAATAATAACTAAATTTTAATGTTAATGTCGATTAAAATATATAATAACATTGATTATCATATTTAAATCTAAATAATTTATTTATACCCGCATATTACGCGGGACCTAATCTAGTTGAATAATAAAGTACTAAAAATTTTTCTAATTTATTAAATAGATATTTTGTAAAATTTTTTGTATTTAGGTATTTTTTCGTTCCGTGAATGATGAATTTTTTGTAAATGATGACGATGAATCGTTCGTATGAATGATGAATTGTTTTGTGTGAATAATGAATAATATATGTGAATGATGAATTGTTTGGGTGAATGATGAATTATTTGGTGAATGAACAAATATACCTAATTTTTAAATTAAAAAATACCTATTTTCAAAATTTAAAAATAAAAATACTTATTTTCCAAATTTAGAAAACAAAAAACATTCAATTTATAAAAATACTATTTTTAATCAAAAATGCATCAGAATCAGAGCTAAAAAATTATATTTGTTTTAATCATAGTTTTAAGAAGAAAATACATTAAATCAATATCTTTTAAAATTCAGTAAAAATTGAATAACAATTATTTTTGGTGTATTTGAAAATATTCCAAAAACATAATCCAATAACAATGCATTTTAATATATCGAGTATTTTTTGATTAAAAAACAACAAATAATCATTATCTTTTTTCCTTGTTCTTTTTCTTCTTCTTTTCGGTTATCTTTATAAACTGAAGCAGAATTACATACATATATTTCAAAGGCTAGAACAAGGTTTGGGTGATTATCACAAACTCTCCTCTCTTCTTCATTTTTCTTCTATGCTAACTATTTTTTTATTTCCTTAGGTTAATTTTGGATTTCTTTTATATTTGTGAGAAAGAGAACAAAATAATCTTTCCTTTTACAACTATTGACATCAACGAATTCATTCAACAATTATAATTACGGTTTCTTTTCGAAAAATTCTCAAATTTAAATGAGATCAATGAGAAATCGACTTGTTTATAAAAAGTTGCGAAACTTTTTTCTCTCCTACTTATTAGACTATCTACAATGGCGGAATGTTTTGGTGTTTAAACACCCTAAATTTTTCATTTTTATACTCCACACCATCTTCTCTCACTTCCACATATTTATTCAACACCTTTAAAACTTTTGTTCACTCGAATGGTTTCAACACCCACTACCATATTATCAAATCACAATTAAGCAAGAAAATACTTTAACTTGTTTTCTAGGATAAAAAAGAGTAAAAATGACATGTAGGCCCATAAAACAGAATTCAACTAGTTGAATTGTTTTAACTGGGTTTAATACACATAGGATTTTGGTGAGTTTTCAACCACCCCAATGGAACCCGATTGGAAGGATTCAACAGTTGAATTAAATTTTCAACACCTCCATTGTAACTAGTCTTATGAAATATTTGTGAACAAAGTTGAAAAGGAAAACAAATTATATATTAAAACGGTTTCTAAAAAACGACTTTGAATTTTAGAAACCACACAAATATGTAGAATATCGACAAAACACAATCTAAAAAATAGAAGAGAATCAACCTACATTCGAGTGAATTACCTCAAAATCTATTAAAATACTTTGAAAACCAAATCCATTCAGGTCTCTTAAAAACTTAATTGAATAACACCACCACAATTACAATTTATCTCTAGAATTCCAAACAAAGGAAAGTTTAATATCTACTAGGGTATATTATAACTTTTGGTGGTTTATATAAAATGATAACTAAATATTAGTTGTGATTAAAAAATATATATTAAAATTAATATTTTATTTTTGTAGTTATAGATAAGTAGCATATAATGTGATGATTAAAAAAATATTATGTGTTTTCTATCGAAGTATCTCTTCAGTTTCATCAAAATATTTAAGGATAAAACATTAATATTTTTGGAAGACATTTTGTTTTTGACACTAATTATAGTTTTCATATTAAGTATTTCTAAAAAATGATGATATAATAGTTCTTCACCTTTAACCTGGACCTTTAGAGTTGCATACTTATTTCTAAAAATTTTGTTTGTTATCTTGGCCTAATATCATATTAGCATTTTGAAAATCGATGGGTTAATTGCTAGTTTAAAGAGATGTGATGTTAAGCGCTTTTGAGATATCATCTTGGAGTATTTATGATCATTCGGGTAACAAAAATTGTGTAGGAAAGTAAAATGTAATAACATATATCACATTAATAGATCTTTCGAAGTTAAAAAATACATTTTGAATTTATTACATAGAGTCCTCTCTAATAAAAAATTATTCAAAGAAAAATTTTTAATATTTTATTGTCATGACCTAGTAATGTTGTAACATTAAAATCACCAGTTGATGAAAATTTTGTGAAAAAATCAATAAATTAAGTAAAGAGAAAAAAATTGAATTTGTAATCTATGTGCAAGTGCTTGTAAAAAGCTATATATCTTTTTTTTTATTGGTGCATATATTATTATGTTTTATTAATATATATATATATATTATAAATATTAATTTCTTATTTTTATTTTAAAGTTTTTTATGAATTGTTATACTTTAGTTTGATATATGTCTAATATTTTTCATAAGAATATCTTTTTATTTGATCAAAAAATTGATCATGTGGTAGATTATTAAACATCAATACAATTTATCTTTTCTAAAAAATACATACAACACAATTAGATAACAATTAGATAACCTAAATATGAGATATGTACATGTATGCATTAATAATTAATCATTGTTGTATGAAATAGGCTATGTATTTTGAAATAATATTATTTTCGACTTATTTTATTTGCTTTTTGCTTTTCATAGTGAATATTTAATTTTGTATATTTAAGTATGGACAATTATGATTTATTATTTTATAATATAGAAATTTATTGTTAAAATTAGCCAACCAGCCTAATTATATTATTAATAATATGAAATCTTATTGTTTTATTAATGTATGTTGTGATGTCTTTAGTCTGTAACCAAATAAGTATGCTATTATATCTTTATATTCTTTTGTAAACATCGATTTTTTAGTATTAGACTAAAAACTTAAAATAAAAAAAGTTACCCCTTCTGCATTTCATGTCTTATGGCCTATACATTTGTCATTGATATTTTCTTTTTTTTTATGGCTTCCTTGGTGTTGATGCCATAAAGGATCTAGAACTTTAATTAATGGGGGGGATTTGTTTTAACTATTAAAATATGATAATAAAAAGTTCACAACCAAATCAAACGATTAAAATATTTTTAAAAAATCTTACAAAGCTATTCTACGATCTTCCATATCTTGAATATTTTCATCACCACATCATTTGTCACATTATCAAAATGTTCTTTTTCAATAAGAAAAACTAGAAAGTCGTTTAGAAATTGATCGCTCAAACGGTTACGTAATGTGGTCTTCACAATGGTCATCGCAGAAAAACATCTCTCATCTATAGCAGTGGATACATGTAAATTCAAAACTAGCTTCAAAATCCGATAAAACTTGAGGATATGAAAGATGTTTTCTTATCTCTACTATCACACGCGCAAGAGATATCCGCTCCATGGAACTAAAATCTTATAGATTAAACTCATACAATCTCATCATTTCTTATTTTCCAAACTCGTGGAATGAATCAATAGAGCTTAGAGACACAGTACAACCAAGTAATTCAATATTACCTCATCAAAACAATCATTAAACTCTTGAATTTGCATATCCAATATAGTATAAAAACACTCCACCCAATAATGATGTAAGTTTTTGATGTTGCTTCTTGTTCTTGGTTTATTTGGATCAACAAATACTTCATTCATAATGATCAATCTAGTGTTATTTTTCTCACAAAAAGAAGAAACTTTGTTCACCAAATAGTCCCAACCATTATCCCTGAGCTTGCATAATTGTTGCTTGGTAGATTTCACTAGACATAGCATTGAAAATATCATAATCTTTCCTTTGTAAAACCATTTATAAATTATTTGTAAGCCCAAAAATAAGCAACATCAATTGCACGCACAATACTAAGTCATATGTGTGAAACTATTTGAGAAGACCATTATCTTGACGTCTTTTGATACTATCAGTCCCTTCACATTCAATATATTCAAGCACTTTAATAATAGAAAGAAATAAATCAACCAAACATAATAAAGTTTTGCAGTGAGAACTCCAACGAGTACTACTAGATCGTTGAAGTGAAATCTCTTGATTTGATTCTTGATTTATTCATTCTTTCATTCTGTTACGATGGTCTTCCCAAACCATATCTTTTCTCTTACAAAAAGTTGCAACAACATTTAACAAGACATAAATCATGTAAAAAAAAATCTCCCCCTTCAAAATTTTTTTTTAGTAACTGCCACGACAACCAATTGAAGTTGATGAGCAAAACAATGAATATAATATGTAGATCTATTTTCTCTCGAAATCAAAGATCTCAACCCATTAAATTGATTCATATTACTTACACCATCGTAACCATGTCCTCTTAAATTTTTCATACTCAATTCATGTATAGAAAACAATGAATCCACATCACATTTAAGAATTTCAAAAAGACTTTCCTTAACGTGAATGAGACCGGTAAAATTTTCTTTGATTATCTCTTTTTTTTATCAACAAAGCGAAAAACCACAACCATTTTCTCTTCATCAGATTTATCTGCAGACTCATCAAACAATAAGCAAAATACATCAAGATCAAATTATTGTATAATAGATTTAGCAACTTCCTCTGCAAAGCGATGCACTATATCTTATTGAATTTTGGAGACACCGTTTAATTATTTTTTGGAGCGTTCTCTAACAAAACTTGACTCAAGAGATCATTTTGTTATGCAATATATCTCACAAGCTCTACAAAATTCCGTCTGTTAGATGATTCCATAGTCTTATAATGACATTAAAAGGCTAATCCTTGTCGTAGGAAATATCTACAAGCATCAATTGAAACATTCAATCTAATCTTGTATTCATTTCTTAAAAAAGTATATTGCTTATAAAAAGCATGCTTGATTGATTGACTTTTGTCTTCTTAGATCATCAATTCTTTTTAATGCATTTTTATGAAAACTTTTTACCGATCTCACATGGCTACGTAATCTATTTGTCTTGTGCCAACTATCAAAAAATTTTGTCACCAATGTATCACTTTCATATTTATTTTCACTGTAATCTATGAATACATAGCAAACCAAAGAAAATGATTTGTATTTTTCACATTATATTTCAGCCAATTAGCATGAAGATCAAACCAAAAGGGATTAAAACGTCTCATTTGATTTCCTATCTTTGTTTTAGGAAGATCATGATCACGAGGTTGACAAGGAGCTTTATGCATATATTTCCGTCTTACCTCATCTCTTTCATTAGGATGATATTCCAATATCTTTTCCCAGCAGGATCCCAAGACACATCATCCAAATTAGTTGGAGTTTCACTTTCGCATGTCGATGCAAATTTTTTTTATAATATTTCTCCATTTGCCTTGAAATTTTTTTAAAAAAATAAAAAATACAAACAAGTTAGTAAAAAATTTTATTATAAAAATATATATTATTCAAAACTAAATTACAATCTAATATATAATTAAAATTAATTTACAATCTCAAATTATTAAAAATACATTAATCACGAAAAATGATTAAAAAATCTAAATCGTAATTTCTTTTTAATCTCTCTCAATTTTTTATGTTTCAAGAAAGGATGTTCTTCCAAAACAGAAACAATTACAAAAATATAATACTATTAAAATAATAAACACAATTTGATACTATAAGTGCTAATTTTAACAATTTTGTATAGAAACATGTTTCTACTTTATTTCGTTTACTCACATAAAAAATAGGTTTGACTTTGTATTCAACCAAGCGTAATATACTAATATATGAACATGTTTTCATTCCATATACATAAACTTGTTAAAAAAAAGTTATCAAACAATTTTTTTTTGTTTAAACACAAACTTACAGTGGCAAAAGGCTTCAGCCGCCTATGATGGAAAAGTGTTCTTCAAAATTTTCTTTTGTTTTTAGTAGGTGTTTTTATGGAAAAAAAATTAATAAGTTTTTTGGAAATACCATAAGTGCTAAATTTTTTATGTAATATACCATAATCTAGGCAAATTGTAAGAAATATCACAAATATGTGGTATTGTGGAAAATTCTAAACTACCCTCCCCCACCCCACACAAATTAAAGGTGAACCATTGTATGTGATGCAGGAAACATATAATAATAAATAATGTGTGAGTATTTTATAATTATTAATGTTATTAAGTGGTGACACATAGTTGCGTTGGTGGACCCATTCAAAAGGGTTATTGTCAAAACTAAGTCAACACAATTTTGGAAAATGAAAGTGGACAATAGTTTAGATATTATATGTATGTAGTATGTATTATGGATGGGCAAATAGTTGTATATCGTTGTGGACATGATGGTTCTGCTTGATGATGGCCATGAAAAATCTGATGGCGTTTATGACAGTGCAACGTTCGTGGACAACACTGTATTAGCACTTAATGACCAACCATTCATAGACAACTAGAGAAGAATGCCAAGTGACGAAGCAAACATGAATTTGAAAAAATGAGGTGATGCAATTTACGTTGGAATGATATTTAAAGACAAGGGTGAACTTCATAAGGCGATTTATGTCTACTCAATTAAAAGATTTTTCAATTTCATGGTGCAAGCTTCTGACAAGAAAAAGATTATTGTCGTATGTGTTGATCGCAAATACAACTGGAGGGTATATAGTACAATACACCCGCATCATGAAAATGTTGAGATAAGAAAAGTAATTTTGAAACATTCATGAGACGTAACTTCAAGGCCACATTATGGTAAGAAAGCCAGCTCGGTCATGCTTGGTGAGTTGCTGAAGGCAAAATATGCTCATGGACAAGAAGGTCTGCGCGCATGTGATGTACCAGGAATTGTGTTGTCTGAATTTAATGTCACAATTTCGTATATTAAAGCTTGGTATGCTAAAGAAGTGGAGATGAGAATAGGTCGGGGTTACGAGGAGGATAATTATCAATTATCTCCACTTATTTGCATTTGACTATGAAAAATCCAGGGACAATATCGAAGGTTAAACTAGTTATGTCAACTGAGGGTTTGAAATTGTTCAAGTATTTATTGTTGTTTTTGGTGCTTCAATGGCAGAGTACAAGCATTTGAGAAAGGTAATTTTCGTTTGTGATACGCAAACAAAGGGGAAATATAAAATTCGTTTAGTTCCAGCAAGTGGACAAGACAAGAACTACAAGATTTTTCTATTAGCATTTGACGTAATAGATGGGGAGAATACTGTTGGATAGACATGGTTTTTCGAGCAGTTGTCAATTTTTTTTGAGGCTAAAGATGATCTAGTTTTTATTTCGAGGAGACACCAAACCATATATGCATGTTTGCAGAATGTCTCTTTTTACGTTGGTATGATTAAGAGTACAAAAACTCATTATAAAAATGTTTATGCCCACCTATACTTGGTGAACCATATGATGAATAACATTGAGATGCTGCATGATAAATGTTTATTAATTAAGTCTACTTATATTTAGTGGACAATATGAATATGATATGATGCATGATAAAATGGGTGAATTTTGGTCTTTCTGCAGTTAGTGGACCATCTAAAGCATTTGTCATATAGACAAAAAATTTTGGGTAGGAAAATATTTGATAAATAGTTATTAATGTCTTATTTCTTGCAATTTAAGATGAGCTTACACAGAAAATTCCTCTAGGGTGCTGACTAAACAGGGACAAGAGTCGATAGTACATCTTTCAGATTTAGTACATGCTTCGGAGTGGTTGAGTCCCAGAACCTTGTAGGATTTTTCGAAACCCTTTTATCAAGCATCTCGTTATTTGGTATATCAGCAGCATCATTCGAGAAAATAAGTCTTTTCTTTGTCTTTTTAAGATAGGCAATGGGTATATTTTTGTCTTCATGATTGGACTCAACTTTTCCACCTTTCGAATAAGCTTTTCCAACTAATATGTACATTCTTAGCTCACAATAAAGGCTATGGTAGAGCTTTCATAGCGAAACTGCTAATGCTATATCATCAGCAACCATCATATGCACCCCCTCTACAATAGCATTTTTTTTTGACGCTACGTTATGTTCATATGCGATGGCAATAGATGGACGCAGTGATTGACGTTATTATAAGACGACCTTTTAATTTTTAAAAATTGAATACAATTCACATCGGTTACTATTATAGGTTCTCTACAATAGTTGTTTGTAATTCCTATATTTAATTTTGTTATGATTTAATAATATGTTATGATAGTCTATTTCGTATGTAATTTTAAACGCTGTGATAGTAGAGAGTAACAATTTTTTGTTGCTATAGTTGATTTATTTTGTGAGCTATGATAGTATAAAGTTTATTTTCTATCAACCAGATGGGTTTTCAGACAAGAAACCTCAATAAGAACCAACATTTTTCATAACAACAACCATATATTGATAAATGGAGAATATATAAGACGTCATAAGTGTAAGGAGCATAAATATAAAGCAAAGTCTTAAGAAACAAGATAATTATAAATTCATTAGCCTAGTCTAAAACTAGCTAATTCTGGATGAAAGTTCTCCATTCCCTCCATGTTGCAACAATAAAAAAAAACTCCCATCAGTTTAGCAATTGCATATGAAAGATTGAAACAAGAAAGCAAAACATTATATGAACATCTTAACAGATGACCAGTTTATCAGTTGGCCAGACAATTGATGAACCATGTGCATCTTTTATGGATTTTATTTCATCAAATTTCCTCCAAACATCTGCATCATCAACCATCATTGCATCTACCCACACTCTATCTGCATTTGGACCCAATCGCACAAAGTGAACCATTTGATATGGGTTTGTTGAATCCACACATCATTCGACAACAACTTATTTCCTTCCACTAATGTCCATCAATTTGCACTTTTGGTTCACTTGTATAGCTTTAGATCTATGATTTTTTTGGAAGAGACAGAAAACAATGTTACTCATACAAATCCAATTCATACTCAGACCGAAATGGTAACAATTAAAAACTTAAATAAAAAATGTTACCCGGCTTGATGCAGTAGGATACTTTTCAGTAGAAGCTTTCTGACCTTTTTGTACACTTGTTGCAGTAGGATACTTAGAACTGAGATATGAAAATTTTTGAACTGTTTCTCTTGCGTTTCCTACTGACGATGCAATGTTTCATGTAGGAGATACTTTTCTTGTTCCTTCTGGTGGGTTTTCGAAGACAACTTTGTGAGCAAGCCATGAAATAAACGTCATTAAACAGTCCCTAAGGTATGCCACATCCGAAGTAGGCCTCCATAAAAATGTTTCAGGTTCAAGTATCACATCCAGAAAGACTTTAACTACTTTTGGTCCGATGGGAATCTATTAACAAATTCTTTTGGTTCAGTAGTTTAACCAACGTCCTTCACCAACAACTACACTATCATTGGATAAATCCAGTTGTTGGCATTTCTTGAGAGAATTTTCTCTTGAGCCCTGTCATAGTCATAGAATAATATGGCCAAACCAGTATTCTTAGTTCTGCACTTAACTAGTAAGACAATAGAAATTTTTTTTACCAGTGGTGCAATGTCTTCTAGTTAAAGGCTCTGATCTAGTTCAACACATTTATTCTTAGGCCATGCAATAATATGGCCAACAACTTCCTTAATGGTACATATATTTCTCGCAGGTCTCTAGAGGTAAGCTTCGGGTTCAGTAGCAAAATCAACCAAGAGTTTAACATCCTTAGGGCCTAATCGATGATTCATTGTATCATCTGGGTTGGAAGAGAGAATACGCCCCTCACCAATGTTTCCATCTTCATCAGCCCAATTAATAATAAGACACATCTTCTGTGATTTTTTGTTTACACTCTGTTACATAGTCATGAGTTAAAATGTGACATTGCAAAATTGTAAACAAATAATTGATCTAATATTAATGACTTAATCTAGCTGTTGAGTTTTCACCCACTTCATTTTCTTCTCCGACTTGGTATTTCACTTTGGAAAGTTTAGCTTTTAACTAATCCACCGTTTCCTGTAGTTCAATTTGCTTATCTTGTATTTCAGGCATAGTCTTGTTCTTCACTTGGAAACAAGCTAATTTTGTCTTACTCATATTTTTGCCCATTACTCTTAAATGACCAGGATTATCAAGATCCAATAGTTGGACTAGTGTATCCTCATCTTTATCTTTAGCACATTCTTAATTAGCACCATTAACAAGCTTAGCTGCCTTTTGCTTCACATCAGAAAACAAACGAATAACAAAAGGATTCTTATAACTCCTAACCAAAATCAGGATAAGTAAATATTTGTTTTAAACTCATAATCTTCTCAGCCGCATTTGTGTTGATAGGAGTTCCATCTTTTCTAGTACGTGACTTGACTTAGATTTTAAGCCTTGTCACTCCAGATGGGTTTTCATAACTATTTTTCTAAAAAACAACAGGAAAAAATATTTTGTCTTAATAGCCACAATTAACCATTTAAAAGGAAACAACAAGAATTGAACATATATGATTCAATTAGTTACCTGCTAAGATGCACCCATGCTTTGTCTACATTGTATGTTCTAACCTGAATCAAAACTTTTACTAACATAAAGAACCAATTCAAAGTAAAGTCAATCAAATTTAGCACACATATATGTAGATGATAACTCGATATTTACATACTCTCAAATCAAGAAAACAACTATGAAATTGATGTCAATCATGTAAAAGCAAACACGAAATTGAACATGCAACTACGAAATCGATGTCGATCATATAAAAGCAAACACGAAATCAAACATGCATCTACAAAATCAAAACCCTAGATTCTTAATCGGAAACGATACAACCACGAAATATAAAGACTTGAAGAAGTATGCTCGATTAACAGAAATTAAATCAAGGATACATAAGCTGGAATTAAGCTCAATACCGAGTCAGGCCTCGCAACTGCAGCAAGATTGCCTTTGGTGATGGAAATTGCGATGAATTAACGGTTGGGATAAGGCAATTAGGGTTTTGGATTTGTAGAATTGATCTCAAGGTTTGTTAGGGTTCTAAGAGAAAAGGGGGAAATGAGAGATATGAGAGAGGGAGACAATATCGAAGAGGGAAAATGAGAGATAAGAGAGGGAACATACTGATTTTCATTAAATGTTTCGCGAAAAATTAGATTTTAGCTTCCCGCTTACTAAAACTTTACCACAACGTTAATCTAGTGTTGTTATAGTGTATAAAAATTTTTATATAGATCTCTGATAGCAGATCAGTAAAACGAGCTATCGTAATGTGCTATGAATGTGGACCTTTTTGTAGTGAGATCTCCTTATTTTTTTTGTCCACTTACTTCCAAATCAGCACCCTGATTGGCTTCCTTCACGAAGCATAAAATTTGCCCATATATTAAATTATGTCCATCTCCTTATTTTATCTATAAAAACAACACTTACTTGTCCTTTTGATGTCTCTTTAATTTGTCCACCGAAAAAGTGCATTTACTTGTCCTTTCACAACATCTTCTTCATCTAGTGCATTTGAACCGACATCTTTGAGTATGTCATGTAAAAACACATTGTGATTTTTCAACATATTAGTTTCAATGAAATAGAAAAGTGCATATGTTTCATTTTTTGTATATTAAAGAGAACTTTTTGATGTAAAATAGAGAGGTCAAAAGTTCGGGTGGAAAAACGAAAAATAGCTATAATATAGGGGGAAGGGAATTCGTCGATCCCTTATTGTTTAAATAGTTAGCTTACAAAATATTTTTATATATTTCTAAACCAAATTTTAGTAATAACAAAATTAAGTGCCTCTACTAAATAAATTTCTAAATCCGTATTTTTGGCTATCAATTGGTTATTTTATCTGTCTCTTTGTTCTTGTGCTTTTGTCTGTTTTTAATAGGGATGCAATATTCTACATTGGAAACTCAAAGGAATATAGACCACTATATAAAGGATATGGGTCATTCCATTATTTGCCAATTGGTTTTGAGTTGAAAGTCCATAATCTTAACATGATATCAGAGCCCGATCCGTTCCACGGCCCGACCCAAAAATTGGTCATGCCACTCTTACCCAAACCACCCAAGATTAATGGTTAACGAGATCCATTATCTCGAGGGAACGTAATAGGGATACAATATCCCACATTGGAAACTCAAAGAGATATAGATCACTATATAAAGGATATGAGACAATTCACTCATTACCAATCAGTTTAGTGTTGAAAACTTATAATCTTCATAATTTTTAGGGTAATTCTTCTCGTGATAAAGCTTTCTTCCATTAAATAAGTGGCTTTTAACATTTTTAAACTTTCAACATCCAATGAGATTCTAACTTGCAAATTTTTTTTCTCCTTGGGGTGAAAGGGTAAAATGAACCGAGTATATTCTTCAATTATTTATTTTGGTAAAGGTAAGTTGGTGAAAACTGAAAATTTAATGTAGTGTTCTGGTTTAAAGGGAGAATAATTGATTGAAGCTTGTATTTAAAGGGCTGAACTTTTTAGGTGACACTAAGACTTAATTTTTACATTTATAAGCAAATCATTTTGACTTGAGAATTTCTAATATAGATGTACAATTTAGCTGACATGGATAGTTTTAGAAGCCTATAAAATATCTTCTTATGTAGTATAGATTTACTACGTTCACCACCCATCGACGAGCGTTGTATCTAAACCATTCGGTCTTAAAACTCGGGTCCCTATTCAGAATTAATCAATGTCCCATGAATTTAATATTTGGTTGTTTAAGGATGTACAAAATCAAATATGGTATTTTTCGATTATATACGGTTATAGCTACTTTATTATATACAAATATTTTACGTCCAATTTTACTTGAAACTACTACATCTCGTGTAAAAACTTGATTTCTTTTACCTAAAATGTTTGGCTTCACTCGATAAATTGAATAGACTAACATTTGTTATATATATATAAAGAAATAGACCAAGATATATTGTAATAATGTTACCAAAGACTTACTATACGTAAGCTTAACGATACATCTAACATAATAAGTTAGCATAGAAACTATAGCATCTTCCAACTTTTATACATTTCTAATGTTTCTAAAAATAATTGAGAAACTGAAGAATCTAAACATATATATTATTTTATTTATTTATTTTATCCAATCTTAAACCAAGAGTTAGAGTATATAGTAACAACATTATACCTTTATTTATAATTTTCTCTTTTTTGTGACAACAGAATTTCTGATTTAATATTTAGATTAAAGATGAATTATGTAAGAGTTATAGTAAACATTATTATATTATATGCAACACGTAGTAGATTATACTTTCTTTACTTCTTTTTTTATGATTTTGGTATCTAGAATCCTGAAGGACTCCGACTAGGTCCAAAGCGTCCGTAGTCGCCATGAGTATCCAGGAGAGCTGCCAAATTCACCCCATGTTAATTGATAGTAGCCAAGATTCGAACCCAGGTGGCGGAACTCACAGTTGTGAGCCTTTTACCACCATAGCTAGAAGTCTCGGTTTACTTTCTTTACTTGAACTTCATTTTCATTGCTTAACGTTTTGAGGTTTGATTTAGGGTTTGAATTGAGGGTTTAAATTTTACGGATTAGATTATAATGTTTAGAATTTAAATTATAAGGTAATCATATTAATTATGCTCTATATTTTGTTATATAAAATATACTAACATGTTCTATACGATAATAATACATTATTCTATTATATGTATGTGCTATTTGCTGAAATATGTGTTTATTTATGAACATTTGTTAAGTATTTTATAAGTATATATATGTATGTTTATAAAAAATCAAATCATATTAGATACGTAATAATACGTGTTTTCATCTGAAATTGTATGATTTTAATATTTGATATTAAAAGTTAAACTTGTATAACATCAAATTTCATAAGATTTTGTATAACTCTTGTTTGAATAGCACTATATTTTTCAAATCAATTCAATTTCATATCAAATACATCCCCAAAAATGAAAACAGTTACAAAGTTATGAAACATAATCATTAATGGATCCAAAAAAGAAAAAAACATCACTAGATTATCATTTTACATCATAGTATTGGTTTTCTAACACTTACACCTAATAAGTTTTTCTCTCACATGTCACAATAATACTACAGATAAATATGAAAAAATCCAAAAAAAAAAATTTTAATTAAAATTATAGACCATATCTTTTCAAATAAAAGATATAGGCTAATATTGACATAATTATTTTCTAATTTAAATATTAGTTTAATTTAATTTTTTGTGTATAAATATATGTCAAACAATGATCCTAAAACAATATACTTTCATGAAACACCTTTTAGAGCCAACGATTTGACATAGAAACCCTTTAAATCTTTGAACAAGGTATGATTATAAATTAGTTTTCGCATGCATACTTAATTAGTAAAGTTATTGTGCATAGTTAAATCACTTTGTTTGTTTCAGATTTGTTCGGTAGAGTTAATATGCATAATTATTTCATAGGTTTTGACGAATAGTTATTTAGTAAAAAATTTGTTGCAAATTTGTTATGAAAAGTTATTTCGTAGTGGTTTTTATATTGACCTGGATGCGTTTTTATTAAGTACAATTTCTTGAAAAAGTTATTTCTGAAATTAGTTGTTGTGTATAGTTATTATACATATTTTGGTAAATTTTATTTCATATACTTATTTAGAAAAGTTACAGTTGTTGAGTAGAGTTTCTATGCAGAGTTGTTATATTGATTCCATAGAAATATTTGTTAGGTATAATTTTCAAAATTTTTCTTTTGCATAACTATTTTCGCGGGTCTGTTGAATGTTTTCTTCGTGATCGAATTTGTTTGGTAAAGTTAATATGTAAAGTTTGTATACGCACAATTAATTATTATGTTACTTATTTATTTTAAATATCTTTGTAAAAGTTATTTTGTATACTTATTTAGAAAAGTTACATTTATTAAGCAGAGTTTCTATGAAGAGTTGTTATATTGATTCCGTAAAAATATTTGTTAGGTAAAGTTTCCAAATTTTTTCTCTGTTTAACTATTTTTGCATGGTTGTTCGTGATCGAGTTTGTTTGGTAAAGTTAATATGTAAAGTTTGCATATGCACAATTATTATGATTACTTTGTTATATAACGTTATAGTATAGTTATTGTGTTGTTCTGTAAAGTTATTTACTTTGTTATTCAACTTATTCTTTTTGCAAAGGTGTACTCATCTGCAAACAGGGAAATATGTTTTTTTTCCACCATAAGAAAATCATCACCACTAAATTTGGAGCGAGTCAATATTTCCATTTGGTTCAAAAAGCTGCTAGCACATATAAAGTGGAAGAGTTTACCAAGATCATGAAGAGATATGTCGTGTTAATCCAAAATTGAGCAAATATTTGGAAGATTCATATATTCGGTTATGGTGTACATTTTAATTATGAGGGAATATGTATAACATCACCACAAGACACATCGCTGAATCAATTAATGGTCTTCTTAAATAGCCAAGGGGTACCCAATCGTAGCGTTTATCAATCATGTATGAGGTACTATGATGCGTTGGTTTTGTGAGCGTCGAGAAGTAGCTACTAAACTTACCACCGAACTTGGACTATATGCTGAGCATATCATTGAAAAAAATGTGTTAAAGCGTATACAATTACAATGTCTCTAATAAATTTGACTATGTTCCATGTTACTGGTGGCTCACAAGATGGTGTAGTTGACTTAGAAAAGTTGAATTGATCTTGTCGGATATTTGATATAGAAAAGATTCCTTGCATTCATGCATGTTGCAGTACATTTTTTTCTTGTTACAAACGTTATCAGATCCTTGTTACACAATGAGTTATATGTATATTGTATATTCATAGTTCGTTTATCCAATTTAAGGAATTCTCAATGATATCCAACTACCATATGAAGTCGAAGAAAATAAATATTTTTCTCCAAAAGGTTTTCGTACTTCTGGCCAACCTCACAATAATCGATACCAATCATTATTAATTGGATACTACAATAGAGAACAAGAGACCAAAGAAAAATTTTGTTCAAGATACAAACTTTTTGGACATAATCGAGCAACTTGCAAAATAGTTTTGACTTGACTTAATTTTTTAAATATTATAATTAGATTTTGTAATATTTACGATGGCATAAATTGATGTGATAAATGTGGGCGCACAAATTGACTCGGGTCAATCTGTTGGGCTCGGATCGGTTCCTGGTGCAAAGATAAGGAGAATGGGCTGGAGCGGCCCACTCTGAGTTAAATTGTATCGGGAGAGCAGTCTTGGTATTTCGGAGAATGGGTGCATGGTAAGATCTTGGTGCGCGGGGAATTGCCTCGATACTCCGATGACCCCACTGTACAGAGAAAACTTGGCGCACGGTGGAAGCTTGGTGTACGGGAAATCCAGTGCTCTGAGGGACTTAATGATGATCATGACGAGGTAATGGCCTCGATGCTCCGTAGACCCCTCAACGCACGGAGAAAGCTCAGTGCACATGGAGTCCAGAAAGCAGAGAGTCAAAGCCCAGCGAGTCGTGATCACGGTCGGAGAATCGTGACGAAATACCCGAATATAGGCCACAACAAGCCACTCGAAGCCTGTAAACATGAGAAGTGGATAATGGGCCGGCCCATCACTAGCAACGCTTTGCGTGAGCCGTCTTAACTCGCTAGTTTGCCCAATGCATGGAAATTCTAAAAAAGCAACGAGAGTGGGCCGAGTTAACGGTTACGAGAAGTTTAAAAAACATAACGGCGGATCAATAGCATTAAAGACACATTGAATGCGAGAGATGCAGAGGGAACCGCACAGAGAGTCCTATAAGTGAAAGAAGAAGAAAAATTGAAAGAGAGAGAAGTGAAATGTGAAGAAGGAGAAGTGGATAGTAAAAAGTGAGGAAGGAGGAAGGTGTTCAGTAAAAAGCAAGAAAAAAAGGGGAAGGTAAAAGTAAAAGTGAAAGGAGAAGAAAAATATCTAAGATTTTTTCTCACCAAAAGCAAAGAGAAATGTTGTCTTTAAGCTAAGATTTGATCCAAAAATTATGGAATTGACAACGAAAAACAGTTTTTCGCAAGATGTCTACTACGAAATGGATCAATCTTACTAAAAATTCAACTAAGTTTACTAAAACTCAAAGAACGCAAAAAAACAAAGAGTAACTCTAGGGAGAGAAGAAGTGAAATACCTTGTAATAGTCTTGAGCAAAGAGTTATGAAGTCTCCTTAATGAATGAAGTTAGAACTCCTGCGCAAAAACCAAGAAAAACAATGGAGCAGAAGTAAGAGACCAGATGGTCTTGCTGCTATATATAGTAGAGTATAGGAGTAAGTTAAGGGATTCTGATTGAGAAATCACGATCCTCAGCTCTCTCCCTACCTCTAAATCCGCCTCGAGCATATCTGAATCTTCATTAAATCTCAGGACCGCGTGAAGTTAGCAATTGCACCAAAGGAAGACTTCCATTGATGGAATAGGGGGGGGGGAAATGTGGGCGCACAAATTAACTCAAGTCAATCAGTTGGGCTCGGGTTGGTTCGTGGTACAAAGATAAGGAGAATGGGCTGGAACGGTCCATTCTGAGTTAAACTATACTCGGAGAGCAATCTCAATGTTTCAGAGAATGGGTACATGGAGAGAGCTTGGTGCGCGGGGGAATTGCCTCGGTGCTCCGATGACCCCTCACT
>OVBE01005358.1:0-21882 GCA_900406425.1 Iberis pinnata | reverse complement strand
TGAGTTAATTAAAATTTTAATATATATATATATATATATATATATAAATAAAGTATATAAAACATCTCACACTAGTTTAATAATAATAACTTTAAATATACATCAATTATATGAAATCATTTTGAAAAATATAGTGTGTTGCAGGTTTGAATTGCTACTTCTAATATAAGATCATGGTTTTTGACGAACCGAATATCTAAATCTTATAATATTTTATAAGATTAGATAATTAAAATTTTTCAATAGTTTGATATAATACGTATTTTTAAAATTTTAATTTTAAAATTAATGGTAAATTTTATGTTGCTTTTAACTAAATAGTACTTGATATACAAATAAAATATGTAGTTAAAACTCATCTTTTAAATATATGTGTATATATATCATATTTATAATGATTTATTTTTGCTCGCGTCATATATAATATATATACAACAAATTATACTACGAAACTAAACTAAAACATACGATACTATAAAAGTATCCATCATATAATAATACACATAAATTTGTACAAAAAATTACATTATGTTTAATTAAATAATATTCTAAAAAGTGTAACTGGAATGAAATTCTAGTTAAACATAATACGTGTGTAACTGTAAAAACATAATACCACGGTTTGCTTTATTTTTTGTCGTAGGTTTTTGCTCTGTCTCCCTCTCTCCGATTTCGTGTCTGCTCCGGAGGCTAGGGTTTCTGCTCAGTGGCGTCTTGGCTTGGAGGTCATCGGTCTTTCCTTTCATTTGATCGTGGCTCCTGGTTCCATCGCTTGGCTTGACCTTACGGTGGCTGGTCACGGGTCGCTCTCGGCTTGGATCTTCCGAAGGCCCTTTGTCGTGAGTGCCTTAGCTTATGTAGCCACGATTCTGGTGTTGAGGGTATCAGGTCGGTAAGGTTTCAGCCCTTGTTTTGCCTTCTCTTCAGTTGCTTCTCTCACCGGTTTCTAGGCTGGTCTTCGTTTGCTTTCACCTCTATGGGGGAGGGGTTCCTGGATTTTATTAACTCCTAGGTTCATCTTTCTCTGTTGTGGGTATGTAGTCTCGGCCTTGGAGTTTTTTGAAGCTGGATTAGGTTTTCTCTCTTGAGCTCTTCCTATATAGTATGGTGTGGCAGCTTACTTTCGAAGGTTCCTCCACCGGGAAGTTGAAGTCCTGGTATCTAGTTCTCGGTCCTGTGTGAATGGTTTTCAACTGGATTCGAGTGTTATCATTGAAGTGTGTTTGGTTGTGTTGTTGCTGGTTTTGGTATGCTTGCCATCGATTCTTCCTTCAACCATTGTTTCGGTCTTCTCGGAGCTTGGGCTTTTCAGGGTTGAGTTTTCTTTGTTCTTTATCTCTTTGGTTTGGATCAGGTTGAGATCTGTTGCTTTCTGTTGGTTTCCTTTTAAGATGTTCCTGGTCTATATTGACTTCGTCATTCCGGAAGATCGATTGGTTCTAGTGCCACACTGAGTTCTCTCTTTTCGGTCTTGCATCCATGGTTTTATCTCGAGAGGTAGACCTAACCCACTATAAGAGGAAGATTCGTGTTTCGGTGTTCTGACACTTTTTTAGCTTTGCAAGTTTACCCAGCTTTGCGCATGCGCTCCTTAGCGGTTTTCGTCAGTCTTTGTTTGAATTAATCTTCCGTGTAGGTTGAGCGTGTCATTGGTGAGAAGTAGTGGCGAACCCACATGTAAGGTTGTGGGTTCACTTGACACCTCTAAAAAATTATTAACAACATGTGTACACTTAATAAGTTTGTAAAGTTAAGTTAATATAGTCACATTTCATTGCACTATAACATTTATTTTTCTTTTAGTGGTTTCTCACATTTCAATTTCAAATAATGCTTTCCTAGTTTTATGAGAATTTTCTTTATAACATTTTACAGTGACATAATTGTGTAAGCAATATTCATTTTATAGTTAATATCATGCAAAAATTTATGTTTTAGTTCCAAGAACATATTTTATATGTATTAAATAACATTAATATATTTAAAAAACTTAATTTAATTCTAATACTTAAAACTAAGGGTGTCTAGTTCCGGTAACGGGTCGGGTAATCGCGGGTATAGATCGGGTACGAGGAGTTCGGGTATAAGAAATTAATACCCAAAGCACACTCATACAATTATGGGTCGGGTAATGTCAAGTACGGTTCGGGTAAGGGTCGGGTAGTTTAAATCAATACCCGTTTAATACTCGAACTCGTATTGTATTATATAAATTTGACTAATATGTGTATTAAAATTTAAAAATAGTATAATGTTTGGTTATAATATTTTATCTTTATAAAAAAGGTCTAGAAAGTTGAATAAAATAGTTAAAAAATTGTAAATATGACATAAAATAACTGATTATGTAAGTTTTTTTAACGTTCATCAAATCATATATTTATTATAACACAATTTTTATATTTATTTAGAAAATTATTATCACAATAGTTAAGTTTTGGAATAATTTTATAAATTTAGTTATGTAAATGGGTAATTCGGGTACCCAAATAATTACCTTTACCTGTTTAAAAAAATTTTCTCGATCCAAACGGGTAATTATCATTACCCGTACCCGACTCTTACCCGTAAATATGAGTTAGGTACATGGCGGATCGGGTAACCCGAACCGAAATGGAAAGGCTTACTTAAAACATATTTTGACACCGTTAAAATTATATCCTAGGTCCGCCACTGGTGAGAAGTATAATTTCGACTTGTAATTATGTCTGCCTCTTTTGGTCTTTGATTCGGCTTTAGTTTCTTTTGCTTGGAATATGTGTTTAACTCGTCTGTTGTGTATGTTTATGTAATCGGTTTAGTTGTCAAACCACTAAATGGAATAAAAAGAAGTTACTACCAAAATATAAAAGAACATTCTCATTATATTATTAATTTAAAAACATATATTGTAAAATTAAAGCCACATGCAAATCTAGGAAACATTCTCAAAAGCATATATACATCGACATTTAAGCACATGGTGAAGGAGAACGTGGGATGATACATTGACATTTATTAAGCATATATAAATATGCATGCATCACTATTGTTATTCGTTTCCGAACAAGTTTATCAAATCCCGAAATTGAGGATAGAGATAATAATTTACGTCCAGAATTTGTCTGTTATAGCTACGTGTTAGAAACACACCTTATTGACAGAATTGCATATTTCAACTGTAAACCGAGTTTGCTGCAAAAGTCGACAGCAGAACATAATTTTTGGAACAACTTTTCTACATATGGAAACTAATTAATTTTAGAGAAATTCTTTGAAATATAATATAAAAAGTTTAAATTTTAAAAATATCACGTATTTTCAACAGTTATAAAAGTATTATTAAATTTTTTTTTCTAAAAATACCACAAATGTGAATTTTAAGAATTTAAATTTTTTGGTTTAAATTCACTAAATAGAGTTTATAATTTAGTTTTAAAAAAACTAGGATTGAGTTTTGAACTCTTAAAACTATTCAAAATTCTATAATAATTTTGGAAAAAATAAGTATTTTTGAAATTTTTGGAAATACGTGGTATTTTTAAAAATCTCTTAAATTTAAACGTAAGAACCTTTTAAGTAGTACAAATTGCGTGTTAACACAAATTGTGTGAGGTGCATCCTTAAACACAACATCTTCTGTTAATTTCCTTCTCTCTAGTCCTATCATTGATAAGTGGGATCATAAAATGGATTCAATATTCATCGACACCATTCCTTCCTTGAGGTTCTGTTCTTCAATTCATCATTACAAATTTACAACACACATATTATTTGAAATATATATTCTTCTATTTACATGGTACTGTGTATTCATCATATATATTTAACAAATATATATGCATATATTGCGATGTAGCTATAATAATAATGATGAAAAGAAGGATGATGAATATGCGTGTGTGAGAGCTTTGCGTATGAGTGGTGGAGATGGAGCCAACAGTTACTCCACCAATTCCCTTCTACAGGTTCTTCAACAATAATCAATCATTTAAATATGATTAAGTTAAATTTAAATCTCATTTTAGATAAACACAAAGTAAATTCATTAAATACAAGAATAAGACTATCTTCTTTTTTACTTACATTTTTGAAGTAATTAATATTGTACTCTTATTTTTATATTTAATGAATTTACTTTGTATATATCTAAAATGAGATTTCATTGTTATTTTTGTATTCAATAAAACTTATATTGAAAATATATAACATGTGTTGTTATTTTAATATTATATTTATTGTCAATGTATGATCTTCTGAAATTAGTGGGATTTTTCTTTTTCAAAAAGTAGTCAGAAATATTTTTGAATTTTTTTTTTTAATTTTTAATGTCTGATAAACCTCAATTAATATAATAGTTGAAAATACATTTTATTCTTTTAATATTATCAGTGATACGTCATAATTAGGGTGATTCAAAAAAATATCATAAAACTATGTATGTTCTAAAAATACCACAAAAAACTAAATATATACAAAAAAATACATACACTCCCAAATTATGCCAAATATACCACCAATTATTTTTGGTCCAACAAAAATTTTTAAAAAACTTTTAAACTTCACATTTAAATCCTAAACCCTAAAATTAAATTTCACCCCTTTCAAAACTAAACTCTAAACTCTATTTAGTGAACCCAAACCCAAAAATTTAAATTTTAAACCTTTTAAACTCAATTTTATGTTAATGGTATTTTTGAAAGAGTAACATTTTAATCATTTTTTTTTAATAATTGAGAGTGTGATAATTTTGGAATATGTACTTTGTGGTATTTACTAAAATCTCTTCTTTGGTTTTTAGAGAAAAGTTTTATGGATGGCCAAGCCAGTCTTGGTAAAGAACATAGAAGAAATGATGATAAACTTAGACTTTCCAAAGTACGTCAAAGTTGCTGATTTGGGTTGCTCTTCTGGACAAAACACATTTCTGCCAGTCTCCGACATCATTAACACAATCAATGTGTTGTGCCAACGATTGAACCAAAACCCACCAGAAATCGATTGTTTCCTAAATGATCTTCCAGAAAATGATTTCAACACGACCTTCAAGTTCGTACCTTTCTTTAAAAAGGAGCTCATGAACACAAAGAAAGCATCTTGTTTCGTCTATGGAGCTCCAGGTTCCTTCTACTCCAGGCTCTTTTCTCGAAATAGTCTTCATTTCATACATTCTTCTTACGCTCTCCATTGGCTCTCTAAGGTATTTCTAAGTTTGGCTATGTTTCACAGTAGATAACAATAGTGACAAACGACAACAACTAGAAGCGGCATGTAATTGTGTTTATTTCGCATTTGTTGCGACTGGTCGTTATATTGTTTGTTTCATAATTGTTTATTTGAAAAGTATATATTAGTATATAAAAACATCTAGTTACATATTACTAAAAAATAATTTTTATATAAAATTAATTTAATTTATTTTTATTTAATAATCAAATTTAGCTATCTTAATGTTTTGAATTATTTTAATTTAATACAATATTTCAATTATTTTACAGTCGTTGTAATTAATTTTCGTTTGACGGTCACAACGAGTAATCGTTACAAAATTAGTTTTAAAAAAAAATCTAGTTGTTATTACTTGTTTTAGTCGGTGGACTCAATCGCTAATCACAATGACAGCCAAATGAACAACATTTGATCGTTGTCGGATGTCGCTAGTAATATAGTTAATATGTAACATTTTGTTATTCAAATAATGGAATTGTGTGTTTATGATGCAAGATTCCGGAAAAACTCGAGAATGGTAAGGGGAATGTGTACATAACAAGCTCGAGTCCTTTAAGTAAATACAAGGCTTACTTGTATCAATTCCAAAGCGATTTCAAGATGTTTCTAAGGTTACGTTCTGAAGAAGTGGTGTCTAATGGACGTATGGTTCTCACTTTTGTCGGAAGAAACACTCTTAATGATCCATTGTATAGAGATTGTTGTCACTTTTGGACATTGCTCTCAAAATCTCTCTGCGACTTACTCATTGAGGTACATCAAATCTGCTATTCATATTCTGACAATTTTTAAAAATGAAGGAGTATAAACATATGTAGAAAATTTAGATTATAAATTACAAATAAGTTAGTAGTAATATACTTGTATCCAGGGCCGGTCCTGAGATTTTAAAATTTTCTAAAGGCCGCAAACTACAATGGAAAAATAGGCCAAAATTGTACAATTTTTCAATAAATGGGCCGCTTTCTTAACTAAAATTTTTAAATTGAAAAAGGGGCCGCAAACGCATGCTTGCTCTGCTTGGGCTCAGGAACGGCTCTGCTTGTATCATTTAAAATCATGTTTTATTTAATTTAGAAACTTTTCGTGAAGTTGAATTAATTGATTTTATGAAGATTTTACAAATAGTTGTAGATTTTTTGGGGTTAAATATAATGAAAACTAAATTATATTTGGCAATAGAGATACTATAATTAATTGTTTAAACATTTTTTCATTAATAAATTTTTTGTCCATTATACTACTTAATAACATATAATTTAATGTTTGTTTTTAGAAGAAAAAAAATCATCTTAATATAGTAGATTATCGTAGCTTCATACCCGTTACTATTTGTTGAATTTAAACATGATCATTTTCACAAAACTTTACATATACAGGGCCTAGTGAGTGAATCGAAGCTAGATGAATTCAACATGCCGTTTTACGATCCGAACGTACAAGAACTCAAAGAAGTGATACAAAACGAGGGCTCTTTTGAAATCAATGAAATGGAGACATATGGATACGATCTTAGACATAGTATTAACTACGAAGAAGATGGCTATGAAGCAGCACGCAATGTAGCCAAATATATACAAGCGGTCACTGAGCCAATTCTCGTTGCTCATTTTGGTGAAGACATTATCGATACCTTGTTTGTTAAGTATGCACGTCATGTGACTCTCCACGCGAAATGCATGAACAAAACGACTGTTAATCTTGTCGTTTCGTTGATTAAGAAATAATTTAGTTTATGTGATATATTTGATTACCATTAATGTTCCATTAATAAAATCCTCGACATTTAGCAATGTTGATATATTGTGTTTTTGATATATTTTACCTATCATTTTGCATGCATTATAGGATAATTCACTTGCATATAAGTTATATAGCTTGCATTTGCATTGCATATCATTATTTCATGTGGTAGAAGTGAAGAAACCAAAGTCAAGGATCAAAAAGGGCTTTAAAGATGATTAAGGAGGCAGAAACAGAGCATACCGGGCAACCACATCGGTTTACCAGGCCGCTATAACTGCATCGGTCAACAGAAATCGCTACATCATGCCGCTATGAAGAAGAAAATTTTCCAGAGAGGGGTAGCGGTTTGTAGCAGTGGGCTACGCAAACCGCTGTCAAGGCCGACAAAGCATATCGGTGGTCATACCGGTTTATACAAACCGGTATGGATTATATGAAGTTAACATTTTCACCATTTTAACTTGTTTTAAACCAATATCAGGTGGGTGAACCCAAGGGATTATAGAGAGGACTATTTAAGCTTTGTACCTAATTTTTAGGAAGGTTAAGCTTTAATTTTTCTAAGAACAACTTTGTAATCCTTTGATTCTTATGCTATTTTCAAGTTTGATTTCTTTTTGATTGTTTTCTTTTTCTTCTAAATTCTACTTCTAATCATGATTAACCACATATTTATCCTTAGATTTTGTGTTTATCAAATGATTAGTGAGTAGTCCTTAATAAGAAAATGGTTGGGTAACTATGTTGATTAAGTGATGGATCATGATGTTTAGGATTTAGTTTTCATTATCTTCATGTAGTTGATGGTCTTAATGCTAGATTTAACTTGATCAATTGAATCTAGAACATATGTTAACTTGTGCCCGAAAGGTGTTCGATGATTTGTCGTAATCAATCTCTATATACTAAATGAGTCCTAACTAAGAGATTTGTGTTAGTTAGTTTAGTGGTTTAGTATGGATTAGGATTTAATGTTTCATAATTGTGTAATTATCCAAGAGATTGTCTTAATTACATAATTAGGAAAATGATTAGTGTCATGAGAATAGAATAGTCTATTTAAGGGAATCTTAGACCAATGATTAGCTTAATAGTTACTATTGAATATCATAGATAATCACTTAATCATCCAAATCAATTGCCCATACCATTTGCTTAACCATTTTACATTTGAATTTAAGTTTAATTTTCTGTTGACTTTGTTAATTGTTGTTGACTTTTGAAACTATTGACTTTTTATTGACTTTGTAGTTTATGCATGCTTGAATGTTTGAAACCTATCCAAATATTATTAGCTTAGACTAAACACAATTCTAATAAGATTAGTGCGTTAAAAATCTATATGAATTTGATTGATATCTTAAGTACTACAATGATGAACGATTAGACTTGAGTATTTGCTTAGATAAGTGCAAAATCTTGTTTATCAAATGCCACTCATGTGATGATGACAGAACGCGGAGCATCCTTTGCAACCACACGATCGAGGGAGAGGGAGGGAGGGAGAAAGAGAGAGAAAGAAAGAGAGAGATTTGCAATTAATTAAGAATACTTTAGATTAAAAACTTGTTATTTCTTAACAAATCTCTCAAACTTAATTATTCTCAAAATCTCTTTTAATCTCTCTCTCAATTTTGTGTGTCCCTCCTACATAGTCATTAGATATATATATATATATATAATTTTAGACATCTCCTAAAATCATAAAGATTCCTCATTTAATATGTATTAGATAACTCATAAAAGATATTCCTAAATCTTTTTTAACTTTGATTAAGAATGATAACTTGCATCCTAAGTTTTCTTTTCTTTCAAAGTTAACCTAACAATATCCATATTGATAAGCCCATTGTTCCTTCTATTCTTTTTTTTTTTTGCATGTGTTGGGAAAGATGTGCCATCAAGATGACCTAGAACGCCAAAACAAGTACAGTAAGTTTCAAAAAGGTGTTTTTCCAGAGTTAATAGTTAAGTTTGGTTAAGTCAACATAGATATTATGGAGAAACAAAATTCAGTGGGTGTACCATATGAAAAATCTATAAAATGTTTAATTTAATAGATGTGTTATTCATAATTAACTAAATATTACACAAAATTATAAATGAAGTGGGTGCATGGTATAGGGAATATTACCAACAATAATACCCTGACTAGATGCTCACTACAAGCTTTAAGAGAGAGGACCACACAATCTAGGAAAAGGTCAAAAGAAGAAGGACCACCTCTATGGTAGTGATGACCATTAATGGAGAAATCGTACATGATGAAAAAGAAAGAGAAGAGAATATTTTGTTGAATGATTAACTTTCCATAAACAGCTAAAATGGCGTTACATAGTGTTTGATAGTACTGGTTTACAGAGATTCCCAGTTTACACTAAATTATTTAAAAGCATAACTGAAATAACCATTATTGAACCAGAGAGAGTAATCTCCTATAGCAATACTCCCTCCTTGAGAAGATACTTGTCCTCAAGTATCAAAGTCTGGGGATTTGGCAATGAAGTCTTGTTAATACTTCCAAGTGGCTTGAGTTGTAGACTCTCCTTTCCATTGTACCAGAATTTTTGTAACAGGTTTATCCTGGTGCTTAACCATGTGTTTCTCCAGTATAAGCTCAAGCTGTTTAGGTAGAGAAGAATCTTGGAGGTATTGTAGAATGGTGGATGAAACATTTGGAGGATTTAGATAGAGCTTTAACTGGCTCACATAGAACACATCGTGAATTGCGGCTCTAGGTGGCAATTTGAGCTTATACGCAGCATTTCCCACACAACTAAGTACACGATACGGACCATAGAAACGAGGTGAGAGTTTGTGAGGAACCTGCTTATTCTTCAAATATTGTTGTCTATATGGTTGTAACTTGAGATAAAAAAATTCACAAACTTTGAAACACCTCTCAGACCTTCTAGAATCAGCTTGTTGTTTCATTCGATTATGTGCCCTTAATAGATGGAATTTCAGAAGATTAATAAGCTCTTCATGCTTCTTGCAAAGTCCTGTCAACAATTATAGAAGAGCTTCACCCGGAAGATATGGTAAGTGAACAAGACGAGGTTGTCCAAAGAAAATCTCGTAAGGTGAGCAGGGAATAAAGTTGTGGTATGTAGGTTTGTACCACCACTCAGCTAACGGTAGCCATTTAGACCAAGCAGAAGGTATATCAGCCGCCATACATCTTAGCTAGATAAGTCTCAAGTGTCTTATTAGTAACTTTATTTTGTCCGTCGGTTTGAGGAAGGTAAGAGGTAGAATATTTCAAATCAACACCATGTACTCTGAAAATCTCTTTTCAGACTTCACTGAGAAATGTTGGATCTCTGTCACTCACAATGTCTTGTGGCATTCCATGTAAGCAAATAATACGATCAATAAATACTTGAGCAACATCGCCAGCAGTGTAAGGGTGAGACATAGCTAAGAAGTGTTTATTCTTACTAATCTTGTCTATAGCCACTAAGATATAGTGTTTACCAATAGATGGTGAAAGTCCTTCGATAAAATTAAGACTAATAGATTCCCATACACCTTTACGAACAGGTAGAGGTTGTAATAGACCTTGTTTTTAATGACTCTGAATTTTCATAGTTCTTACATATTATTTAGCATCAATTCTGAGGTCTTTAGGCGTGCATACATCACATTAATAGTTTATTTTAGTAAGTTTGTAATTTTTAGGACTTTTGCATTATAATTTGCATAAACACGCATTTTGGAGATTTTTCAGGACTTTCAGGAGTTTTCGGGAAGGATTTGTGAGATTTCAAAAAAGCAGCACTTAACATGGAATGGAGCAGCACTTAGCATGGAATGGACTGGCACCAAAACTGGATCTATCTCCTCTCTTCCTGGATCGATCTCTACCTCACTCAGATCAATCTCACCACTTCATCTAGGTCAATCTCACCAAGCTTCACACTGCAACATCTAGATCGATCCAGATTGATCTCACCTTGTCCCAGCACACCTCCAGATCGATCCCACACTCACCTAGATCGATCTCTTCCTCAACACCTGGATCGACCTCTCTTGGAAACATGATGCCTGGATCGATCCCAACACCTTGCCATGATCGATCTCAGGTACTTAACTTCAGGATTGTTTCCACTCTCAAACGCGTCTCAACTTGGATCAATCTTGATGCTTACGTCCAAGCTCTCAACACTTTAGATCGATCACGCACCAGCTCAAGCTCCAACCCGACCAACTCAATTCCGGATAGCACCTAAACCAAGACCCAAGATCCAAGGCAATGATTAGCTTTTGTCTTTAGTGAAATTTAGGGCTTTCCTATGCACACTATAAAAGCCCTAATTCGCCTCCTTTTGCACAAGTCTAGTTTTTCTTTCCTTTTTAGGTTTTGTCTTAGGTTTTTCATTCTCTTTGTTTTTCTTCATGTTCTTGGTGTAAAAACCAGATTTCTTTTAAGTTTCAAGTTAATCTACTGTTTTTCCCTTACTTTCTTGCTTAGCTTTAGGTTGTTGCTTATCTGGTGCATATTGATTTACGTTTTAAGCTTTTAATCTCCTGTTTTAGTTTGTTCTTCATCTATTTTTTTACTGTTTCATTGTTGTTCTTAGTTTCTGGGTTTGTGTTCTTGATGTTATTCATCTGTTTAACCTTAGATCCGCATGTTTAGCTTTGAAGTTATGATTTCTGTTTTCTCTTTTTTTACTTCCATGAGTAGTGATTAGTTCCTGAAGTTCCCGAGGATGGGGTAGACTAAGGGTGATGTCCTGATCTTACCTTAGGCACCTAAGCTTGTGTGAAAACTTACATCCCTTCTGTTTCACTTGCACGTAATACTGATTGTATTTCTTCCTGACCCGGATTTGAAAACCCGCCTTTAGGCTCTTCAAAACTTAGCAGTGATTCATTGAAGATGTCCGGAACTGGGTGATTTCAGAGATTAGCTAATCCTTACCTGACATTCTTAGATGCTTTCGGCCTAAGAGGTTAGAGTTTTAGGAGGTTTTTTGGCTTTGGTAGGTTGATTCTTCATGCATGCTTAGTAGTGTACCGTCAACGAGAGTTAGGTCTTGTGATTGGTTTGTTTGATTCCATTTATCAAGAGATTGGACTTGGTTGCATATGAACCTATCGTCTAGGGATAGCTTACATGATTGTTTGAGGTATGTTAGGTGCTTAGGTAGATTGGGACGGATCTCTGGTTGTTTACCCTTAGTCCTCAGGAGCTGCTTCACATTGTTTACATCTTTGACTCTTTCTGCTTTTACTCCGTTTTTGCATCTTAGTCTTTTATGCTTCTCTTTTTCGTTACTGGACTTTACTTCCTGCATGTTCACTGCACTTAGGACATGTTAGTAAAACACCATTTTTAACTGTTTAGCTTGACTTTGAAGCATCCATTGCATTCCAGATTGTTAGTGCACTCCCATTTGGATTGATAACTCATCTATACTACAATGATGTGTAATTGATACCCTTTAAGGACGAAAAATCCTACTATCAATTTTGCAGATAAATTATATTTGTCTTGTTGACAAATAGAACAATTTCTCACACAGTTCTGGATTTCGAGACTCATCTTCGGCCAGTAAAATACAAATTTAATTATGTGGAGAGTTGCATCACGGCCTAAATGTCCCCTAAGGGCTGAATCACGTAGTCACTTGAGTATATGTGTTTTAACAGAGGAATTGTTTCCATTTACCAGCTTCCCTTTGTACCGTAGTTCTCCATTGGTGAAACTGAACCAAGGGTGTGAAGAAGGTTTTACAAAAATATAAGCAATTATCTTCGTCAGATTAGGATCAGTACTCCATTACATTTTGATAGAATCAAAGAATCTATCGTGAGGTGTAAGAGTTGTGAACCTGAAAATCTGCATGATGCGTCTTCAACCATGTTTTCTTTGCCCTGTTTATACTGAATTACGAAAGTATTGCCCATGAGTTTAGATAACCACATATGTTGAAACGGAGTTATCACTTTCTGCTCCATCAGATATTTAAGGCTTCGTTGATCCTTTTTGATAATAAAGTGTCAATGAGCATGGTAAGCGTGCCAAACCTGAACAGCATGAACAACAACTAGTAATTCTTTTTCATAAACTAATAAAGATTGGTGACGAGGTCCTAAGGCTCTGTTGATATAGCAAATTGGGTGGTTTTCATGCAATAGGACCGCACCAATTCTAGAGTTTATAACATCAGTCTCTACCGAAAAAATTGTTAAAGTCAGAGAAAGCCAATATAGGTGAAGATGTAAGGGTTGACTTTAAACTTTTGAAAGCATAATCAGCTTCAGGACACCATAAGAACCCGTCTTTCTTAAGAAGAGAAGTAAGTGATTGTGCAAGAAGACTATATCCCTTGATAAACCTTCGATAATAGTTGGCTAAGCCAAGGAAGCTGCGCAGCTACTTCTGTGTTTTAAGGATTGGCCATTGGTCTATAGCATGCAGTTTGCTTGGGTATGTACTTACTTCATCTGCAGAAATGAAGTGGCCTAAGTACTCAATGACAATAGCCCCAAATGTGCATTTTGAGGCCTTTATATACAACTGATGGTGTCGAAGGATTGATAAAACCATAGCAAGATGCTCCAAATGCATAGACCAAGATGAGCTATACACAAGTATATGATCAAAAAACACCAAAAGGAATTTCTGAGCTACTTACGGGAAAACATTATTCATGAGTCCCTGAAACGTACAAGGAGCATTAGTTAAGCCGAATGACATTACTAGATACTCATAGTAGCCATAATGTGTCTGGAAGGCAGTCTTGTAAACGTCCTTAAGAGACATACAAATATGATGGAAACCTACCCGCAAGTCCAATTTGGAGAAGAATATTGCACCACCCAATTCTTCTAGTAGGTCTTACAAAAGGGGAATGGGGTATTTGTCTTTAACCGTTTGGGTGTTGAGTCCCTTGTAATCGACACAAAGACGCCAAGTACCATCTTTCTTCTTAACCAGTACTATAGGTGAGGCGTAAGGACTGGAACTGCTCTGTATAATTCTCTGGTTCAGCATATCTCTAACCATGGAATAGATGGTGTCATTTTGGAGTGATGAGTAGCGGTAAGGATGCATATTTACTGGGTTGGAACCATATATCAGAGGAATGGTGTGGTTGAAGCCCTCACGAAAAAGAAGGTAAATCCGTTGGGTGTTCAAACAAATCAGCAAAGGTGGACAAGAGGTGTTGTAAATCCGGATCATCAACAAGCTTGTTTCTTGTTGTTTTTATATGTGAGAACAATGATGGAGAGTTCAGGTGATGTTGTGAAGAATCATCAATAATTTCTTGAATCTGTATCAAGGCAATTTGAGGATTTTACAACATCAATTTGTTAAGATTGCTGCCTTTCACCATCTTGTAGCCTGATTTTGTTACCCCACGTAAGACAAGCTTAAGTCCATTGAGGTTGAACTCCATACGTAGGTTTGAGAGGTCCCACCAAATAGGACCTAGAGTTATCAACAATTGTACATCCAAGACCAAATCGCAACAATCAAGTGGAAGAGTCTGAATTTCTGTACATAAAGTGTAGCCCTGAACTGACCAAGAGAACTCATAACATCTGTATTTGGAAAGCACATAACTTCCATTGGTAACATCAACATGCATTGGTTTAACCATCTCTAAGAAACAACCCAATTCATTAACAACATTCAAATCAAGGAAGTTATGTGTGCTGCTTGAGTCAATCAAAATATACATCTTCCTCTTGCCGTAGTATCCTAAAACTCACATACAATTAAAAGTGGTGGAGTCATTTAAGGAATTGACGATATAGTTCATGATTTGTCCTCAAGTTCCTAGACAGCAACAACATCGTTTATTAATTCATCTTCACTGAGAGAATCATCTTCCTCATCACCATCTAAAACATATATTTGAGATCTTTTATGTTTTAGATGATGACCTGGTGTATAGGGTTCCTCACAAAACATACGAAGACCCTTAGTCCTTCTCTCCTGCATCTCAGGATATGGTATTTTCTGGGATGTTTTTCAGGGTAAGATTTAGGGATGAACGAGGGTTTGGAAGAGTTATTTCTGGTGATATCTGGTGGTGAAGTAAGATTAATGGGAGGAGGAGTTTGTTTGTGGTAATTGTAGGAGTTTTGTTTTTGGTATGGATTGAAGGGAGCTTTATAGTGTTTAGGTGGTGGTGTATGAAGAAGAGAGGATTCATGCAACTTAGTGATTCAGGCTGCATCAGAAATGGTGGTGAATGGAAACTGTCGGGCATGGAGAAAGAGATGTGGGTTCATATTTGTGAGAAAGATACTGAGAAAGTGAGATGCAAGAAGAACTAGCCTTGTAAGAGCACATTCGAACCTTTCTAAGTATGCTTCAATAGGATCACCATCTTGTTTGGTATTCATTAGGTCAGCAAAGGGGTCATCAAACATCTTCCCAAATCTGCTGGAAATAGCAACCATATACTCAGGCCAAGAAAGGAAAATTTCATACCTAGTGGACATATAGGTGTGGTGCCACTGTAAACCTCTCCCTTTCATGTGCATAGCTGCCATTCGAACTTTGTTTTCAGGAGGAGTATTGTCTACCATGAAAAATAACTCGCAACAGTAAATCCATTCTCGGAGTAGTGAACCATCGAACTTTAGGAAATCCACGCGAGACAGATTTGTGTAAGTCCTGGTGGGTTTTGCCAGTGGTTGCGTAGGGTCAAGCAGAATAAAATCATTAAGAGGATTTGAATATGGTAGATCTAGCGGTTGGTGCTTTGTGTGCGGCTGTGAGGATGGTGGTAGGTCAGGAGTAGACAAGCTAATAGAGCCGATAGGTTGTTTTGCAGGGTTTGGGTTCTGGGTGAAATATTGAGCGATGACATTTTTCAACGAGCAAAAATCATCATTAAGGGCATATGTGCTCTATTTTTCCTCTTCATATTGTTACGACTGCAGCATAGCCATTTCTTCAAGACGTTTGTTCATCTCCAACATGTATGGTGGTGTCTGCCATTGTTAGAGGTCCGAGAGAGACGGATGAATCTGATACCAATGGAATAGAGAATATTACCAATGATAATACCATGACTAGAGGCTCACCGTAAGCCTTAATAGAGGGGACCACACAACCTAGGAAGAGGTCAAAAGAAGAAGGACCACCTCTAAGATACTGATGACTGTTAATGGATAAATCGTACATGATGACAAAGAGAGAGAAGAGAATATTTTTTTGAATGATTAACTTTCCATAAATAGAAAAATGGCTTTACATAGTGTTTGATAGTCCTGGCTTACATTAAATTATTCAAAAGCATAATGGAAATAACCATTTTTGAAACAAGAGTAATCTCCTATAGCAGTTCAAGTGGATATAAGCTAGATTCGTGATATATTGGATTTTTGATACCTTTCGACATTGATTTTGAATCCATTTTAGGTTGTTTAGTTTTCATTTAGGACAAGATAGGTTTCATCTTGCATGTTATTGCATATTTTAGGTGTTTAAGGTGTGCAGATCTTAATCGGAATCAAACAGGTGAGAAAAGGAGCAAAAAGGAAGTTAGGAGGAAATATCGACCACTTATATTGGTAGGTTCAGCCGATACAAGTCCTGAAGAAACTCTACCGAGCTAAGGCAACCGATACAAAGAAGAGGAGCTGCATACCGATAGGAGCTAGCCGATACACTTTACTCGGTATAGCTATAGTGGTTGGTCTGTATCGGTTGCATTGGCCGATACACATTGTCGAAGCTAATATCGGGTGCTTGTATCGGGCAATATGGCCAATATCCGTCTAAAATAGTCAAAGAAAATGAAGTTGACCAAGTCTTAACCCATTTCTATTTGTGTGTTAACCCACTTGTTTTGGGTTAACCCAAGAGACAATAATGAATACTATTTAAGCCTTTTTACCTAATTTTTAGGGATCTTATCACTTAATTTTTCTCTAAGAACATTTTGTAATCTTTTTGAACCTTATGCTTATTTGAGTTTGATTTCTTTTTTAATTGCTTTTAATTTATCAAATTTTCTTCTAATCATGATTCAACACATCTCTAACCTTAGATTTTGTGTTTTCTCAATGATTAGTGAGTAATTCCTTTTGAGCAAATGCGTTAGAAAGATTAGGAGAGGGAATGTGATGTTTATGACTTAAATAGTTTAGATCTTGACTCAATAGGCGTTCTTAAGGGTAGATTTGATTTGATCACTCAAGTTTAGATCATAGGGAAAATTGTGTCCGAAAGGTGTTTGATGAAATTTCCCAACCAACTATTGTTTGCTAAATGAGACCTAGCAGAGAGATTTGTGTTAGTTAGTTTAGTGGTTTAAGATGGATTATGATTTAATTTTTTATAATGGTGTGCTTATCCAAGAGATTGTTTTAATTGCATGATTAGGAAAAAGATTAGTGTTATGAGAGTAGATTAGTCTAATTAGGAAAATCCTAGACCAAGATTAGCATTAATTGTTAGCATTGAACATCATAGAAAGTCAATCAATCACCTGAATCATTAACATTTGCCCATTTGCTTAGCTTTTAATTGTTAATTCCAAGTTTAAACTTTTTTTTACTTTGTTTAATCTTGTTGACTTTGTTTTCTTTGACTTTTTGTCGATTTTTTAGTTTATTGCATGATTAATGTTTCAGAACCAATCAAACTTTAATGGCTTAGACTAAGTAGGATTTTTATAGGACTAGTGTTTGAACATTTCTTAATTTGGATTGATCTTTGAGTACTATAACGATATAAATATACTAAAGATATTTGTTTAGACTTAGAATTGACGAATTTTTGTTTATCTATTCGCTCATTGGGATATAAGCTTTGATTTGTGAGATGGTGAAAAGCTTATCTAATCAGAAAAAAGAATAAGTAGAAGAGAAAAGAAAAGAAAAAGAGACAAGAAAAAACTATTTCAATAGCGAGCTAGAACATATAAATGTTGGAAATCTCCTCATCTCATTCATTTAAAATATCACGATATATATAGAGACTAAGACCGTAAACAACCCAAAAGTTCTTAAAAATGAGTTTTAAGTTTTTTATTTAAAAAAAAATATATAGAACCAATCGTGGGCCGCCACGTGTTAGTGGGGGCCACGAATAGTGCAAGAACCAGATCCGAAATAAGAACTAAAAGCACATGTTTCTTAGTTTTTCTGTGGGATCCAGCCTTAAGAGACCTCTTAAATTCGAGCGTTATTTATGCTCTAAAGTGTACAACAGTACAACTACAAGTATCGTACCAGACTCTAGGACATATATTTAACTAAAGGAGCATATATATCTAACTAACTGATTTTATCATAATTAGGGGTGACTATCCGGATATTCGGTTTTTCGGATTTTGGGTAATTCGAATATAAGAGTTTAGGATTCATTCATATATTTTTAAAGTTCGGTTCAGATTTGATTCCTAAATTTTTGGTTTGGTTCGGGTTCGATTCCCATTATTTGGATAATAGATTTTAATATCCATTTTGATAATTATTCATAATGTTTAGGTATCACTTTGGGTATTTCGGTTCCTATTTGATATTTAATCAAAAATCCTTGATAAAAATGAGATTTTATTTTATTTTTAATTAAAATTGTGTAATATAAATATACGTAATTATAGTATTTGTATATTCAATAAAAAATATTGTTTTTTGTGAAGTTAGGTACGGTTCTTAAAAGTTAGGTTTATTTGTGAATGGAATATTAGTCCAAATCAAATTTTTTGGGGGTGAAATAAAGAAAAGAGCAAAAACTCCTCTCCATTTCGTAAAGCAAACAAAATAGAAGCAGCGACGGAAAATTCATAATTAGTTACGAAAAAATCAAATCTCCCGCGTTATTCTCTTTCTTCGTCAAAGATCAAGAAAGAAAATGGATGCACCGGAAAAGAGTGTTAACGGTACCGGAACTCCAAATTCCAATCTCAAAGATGACGAGGTTATTCTTCGCTTTCTCTAATGGTTTTCTTTCTTTTTTGGAATTTTCCCTAAAAAGATTTCAGTTTCCTTTAATTTAGTATTTCAACCTTATGAATAACCTATCTCCAATCACAACAATTCCAACCGGAATTGAAGAAGAAGAAACCGTACAGCTCGATTATGATGATTGGGATAAACTGATTTCGGAGATAACAGAAGAACCGAATGATTCAGAGGCTATTAGAGGCTTGTCTGTTCCTTTAAGTGGTGATTCAATGCCACTTAGATTGGAGCAGGATGAGAATGGTGATGGTGGAGGAAGCAAAACTCCAGCTTCAGGTTGCCATTGCTTTGTATTGAAGTGTATACATAAAAAATGCAATTGTTATAAGGTATTATTATATAATAAGCATTAATTAAACTTGGTATAAGTTTCATTGGCATTATTCTGATACATCCTATATATATATATAGTGGGGACGTGGCTGTTCGATACATTGTAAATGTGTAGGATGTCAAAATACATTTGGCACAAAACGCCAAGAGTAAGTAAGCTGAATTGTATCCTCGTTTGATCTTTGGTTTAAGTCTCTTTTGATGTGTGTGTGTGTCTCTCTCTCTTTCTAGTCAAAAGTCAGATTCCATCAAAAAAGTTGGTGCAAGCAAGAAGCGGGGCTGTCGATGCACGAAATGTAGATGCATGAATAGTTACTGTAAATTTTTCTTCTCCATTTTTCTTATAACTCTATGGATTTTTATATAATCAGAAAAATTCATATATATAGTATTGTTTTAAAACCTGATTCAGCGCGACGCAAACGAGGTTGCAACTCCCCAACAATAAATCCCAATAGCTTCCAGCCTGATAACAACTGCAATACTCCTCCTAGAGAAGATGGTGGAATTTATGGTTCAACGCCACTTTCAAGTGAATCAGATGTGAGGTTTATTACTTTAAGGCTTAATTGGATCTTGAAATGGTACTCTCTTATCATATCATTGTGTTGACAGGCTCTTTCAATCTCTCATGATGGCGTCCGACGCCGTCTAGACTTTGAGAAGCTTTCTTCCACCGTCGAAAGCAAAACTCACAAGCACGGCTGTCAATGCAAGATATCAAATTGTCTCAATAATTACTGTAAATGTTTTCAGGTTTGATTTCTCTCTACTCTCACCATTAATTAAACTCCATATCCATCTTTCTAAGTTTCTTCTCCTTTGAATGATTCTATTACGTTTTTCTATGATGTTCCTATAGTGGAAGGTCGGCTGTTCAAAAAGACGTAGATGTAAAAGATGTCAAAATTCCTTTGGCAGAAAAGATGGTTAGCTTCTATTTCTCCATTTTTCAAAACCTTATACATGAATTTTTCTTAATACTGTATTAACATTTGGATATTCATCAAAGTTAACAAATGTAAATGTACATGTGAGTTCTTATATAGAGAATGATAAACTAACTTTCCTAACTGTCGCATTACAAATTCATAACAAATTAGTAGGATCCGTAAATTAGAAAGATTTAAATGTCACTCATTGAGAAAATTACCATAAATTGATTAGTATCTCATAAATAATTATTTCATTTTTTTCAAACTAACTCATACACTCTTTCTCTCTTTATCCGTTTTATTTTTTTTCCAAGAGCATTGAAAATTCCATATTCAATTGCGAGACCTTAAAAAAATTCAAAGTTAAAATTGATAAATTCTTATCTTCGTTCGACTATGTCTCGAGAGGTTTCATTTTTCCGCTTTCATATGTATAGAGAGGGAATAGGTTCGAGAACTCGATAACATAAGTTTGGTGAATAATTTTTTTGAAAAGAAAAGAAATTACTTTAGAATATTTATGCTTTTAATTTTGATTGTTAGTATTGTGTTCTCTTTTTTATCAATAGTTGTTGGGGTCAAAAACGATCATGACAAATTCGATGTCTAAAAATTATCACGTAAATATTAATCACACGATCCGAACATTAAATTTCACTAGTCAAATCAACCTGATCATTATAACCAAGCTGAGATATTTTCGGAAGATTTCAAAGGATATGTTTCAGAAGAATCAGACAACAATCGTTAAATAGCTAAGCGATTATCTCTGCAATCTTTTGTCCTTAGTCGAGAAGGTTTTGTCCCACCGGGTTTTCCAATCACTAATGTTTTAACGAGGCATGATAATCCGCTTACGTCCAGTGTCGGAGTCGATGTTCGAGTCAAAAATGGTTACGATGAAACTAATGCTTCAACTGGATCATCGCGATTCCAACCAACGAAACATACCCACTAAAATTTTGGAAATACTTTTCGGAAGACACGCGTAACGATTATCGGAAAGTTAGGCAACCACCTATGTACTCTTTTTTCCTTAGTCGAGAAAGTTTTATCCCATCGGGTTTTTCTATCACTAAGATTTTAACGATGCAAGATGGTTCAATTATGATCGGTAATCGCAAAGAACTAAAGACACTACGATACAATCAGAACAACGACAAGTATTTTCCGAAAAATTCCTTGAGCTCCGTACGTCCCTTACACACAAAAACTCAAAACGCACGATCAGCTCGCAAACTGGTGAGCCGAATCTTACGAACTCAGCTTGCCATTTGACGAGCTGAAAAACACACATTCAGCTAGCCAACTGGCGAGCTGAATCTCACGAATTCAGCTCGGCAGTTGGCGAGCTGGATCTCACAAATTCAGCTTGGCAACTGCTGAGCTAGATCTCGTAAATTCAGTTCGGCAGTTGCCGAGCTGGATCTCGTAAATTTTTCTTGCTAATCGACGAGTTGATTTCGTCTCGAACCCTTCGTCTTTCATTTCGTATCATTCCGAGGTTCCGTTTGAATTATGCGATTAAAATAGTGAAACTTATTGTCTTCGTATGGATATCACGACCATACGATTATTCCTTACGGATCGCATAAGTTTCGGGAGTCTTTTCGTATAAATTTCGAATCGTATAAAATGGCTAAATGGTCGAAGGTATTACTGATAAACAAAGATTTGCTAATTCATTGTCTAGCAAATACTTAAGTTTAATTATGTC
>OVBE01005357.1:10174-21882 GCA_900406425.1 Iberis pinnata | reverse complement strand
ATAATATTGTTAAGATTTAGTTCGATATATATTTTAAAATAACCGAAAATGATAATACCTAAATTCGTTATAGTAATATAATTAATTTATATATCTATATGCCATTTAGGTGTTGTTCGATTTTAGAAATAATAAATTTATATATCTAAATTCCTTAACGATACTATTGTTAAGATTTTATTAGGTATATATTTTAAAACTACCAATAAGGAAATTAAATAAATTCCTTAAATATAAATATATAGTTGATATATATATATTTGCGAAGAATTGTAAAAGATCTATATTTACATACCGACAATCTCGGCATAATATGTTTCTATATAACTATCGCAGAAATTTAGAATAAAGTAAATTAGATTTTGTAAAAAACTTATTTAATGGTTTCCTTATTTTTAAATTTATAAGTCCTATTAATATTATAATAAGGAAAATCGAGGTTGGTGGTAATTAAGTTATTGTAACTCAATAAACATATTGTAAACCTTTAACAATGGGTAAAAATTTGATTATTGTCATTTGTTAAAGATATTTGTATAAGATCATATTGTAAACCTTTAACAATGTTTAAAATTCAATTATTGTTATTTGTTAGAGATATTAAAGTTATCCGGAAAAAAAACATATAGTTGCAAAAGAAAACACAATATATGAACCAATTTCCCAAATAAATAATGTATTTATGGAATTATAATGATCCGAATATATATGATAAGTATTCAACTAATTAATCGATTGTTAAGTTAGAAAAAATAGAATATTCCATATTAATTAAAATAAAAAATAACAATAAACAGAATAATTATATAAAATAACAATTTTTAATAAGATAACTAAGAATGGTTATCCATATTCGGAAAACCCATCTTGTCGTAATTAACTTCTGGAATCACAACTTTGTCAAGCCAAGATTGATATTCTTTTCTCTTCTTCTCTTGGTAAACCCATTCTTTGAGGACGTCAAAGTTATCCTCTTTAGCTTGCTTCAAAAGCAATGAAATTTTTGCCTCTTTTTTTGCAACTTTAATCGGGAGATATTGCGATTTCTCATACGCTTCCATATATTATTTCATCCGATACATTCCACCTTTGTAATTTTTTTCAACATCTCTCTTTGCTTTCTTTACTGCTAATGACACTTGTGGGAGTACTCCGAATTCATCATTTGACATTGGTTCCTTACGTTTTCTGGAAACCTATAACCACATGAAATATTTGTATAAATAAATCTATAATATGAATATTATATATCCGTAAGAAACTTTAAAATAATGTTACTAACCGGTGTTGTTTGTTCTTCGTCCAGCTTGTCATCTTCAGTAACAATACATTTAGATTTTTCGGAAGATGGTCGATACATTTTCTGTATTACAAATAAATCAAACGTTAGAAAAGTATGTTAGAAAATACGGTCATCAAAATCATAGAACAATAAAGAAGAGACATATAACAGAAATTTTGACAAACGTTCAAAAGCATGTATCATAAAATATTTTGTTGAAATGTCTCGAGTAGATGAATTGGGATGGTAGCTATAATACTATATTTATAGGGATAAGATATTAGGGTTTCGAAGATATTTTCTTTCAAATTTTTTTATAGGAAAAAAATATCTAACTACCTTAATACGCAACAAACAAAATATTATGAAATCATAAATATCTACAATCAATAATTGTTCGATCTATAACGTTAACCATTCGATTTATATTCAATCTAAATTATTATATCAGTGGAATTAGTATCGGTTTAGCTTAGATACATTGAAATTTTATTGAAAAGATCAAATGGTGATTCAAACTCAATACCTTTCAATTACTTTCTTTTAAAATTCGGGTCACACCCGAACCGGTTTGAGATCCGCGCGTTTTATCGAAATTACTTGATTGAACTATATAAAAAAAACATAAATGGTGAATCGAACTTGAGACCTCTCAAAGTTTATCTAAAAAAACGGGTCAGACCCGAATCCAACAAAGATCCGCGCGTTTCCATAATATGCGTGGACAAAAATACCCTTCACGACTTTTTTTTGTTCGAACTAAATCACAAAAAAAAATCTAGTGGCATATCTCGTAATATGCCACAGAAACCAAAGGTTCTTTTCAAAAATGGCAGCGAATTTAATAGTATAGATGGGTTGACGATTCAAATTTTATATAAAAAATCTAATCACAAAAAATCTGAGAGAGGATTACGACAGGGAGACTCTCTATCTCCATTGTTATTCATTTTATGTGCAGAATCCCTGGTTCATGTTTTAAATGTTGCTGAAAGCCAAGACCGAATTAGCGGTATTCAATTATCTGAACACGGACCAGCCATTCATCACTTGTTATTCGTTGATGATAGCTTGTTTGTTTGCCGTGCAAAACCTTAATGACTGTGAAGAGATTTATAATTGTCTGAAAAATTATGGAAAAGCGTCAGGTCAATTGATAAACTTCGATAAATCATCAATCACCTTTGGTGATAAGGTGGATCCCACTGTAAAATTTCAGATCAAAGGTCGGTTGGGAATACATAAGGAGGGGGGAGCTGGTACTTATTTGGGCTTGCCGGAATGTTTTAGTAGATCTAAAAAGATATGCTTCAGTTTATAACAAAAAAATTGGAAAGGAGATTATATGGATGGTACGCCAAAAACCTATCTCATGGAGGAAAAGAAATCCTTATTAAATCGATTGCCATGGCGCTATCGGTTTACGCGAAGTTCTGTTTTCAACTTCTCAAATCTTTCACCAAGAATATAACAAGTGAAATTATGGCTTTTTGGTGGTGCACTAAACAGGGGAAGAAACCAATATATTGGATTCCATGAGATTCATTATGTTGCCCCAAATCTGAAGGCGGATTAGGCTTTAAGGATCTGGAAAAGTTTAATCAAGCTTTGTTAGCCAAGCAAGCATGGCGTCTTCTAGATAACCCCAATAGCCTGTTAGCTCATATTTATAATCACAGGTACTACCCTAATCGATCTTTCTTGGATGAAAAAATGGAAAGAGGTCTTCTTTTGCTTGGCGCAGTATAATTCATGGTAGAGATTTACTTAAGAAAGGTCTATATCACAGTATCGGTGATGGCAATGACACGTTTTTATGGACGGCTTCATGGCTTCTTTTACCTTCTCCTAGAGCTTCATTCAATCCAAATGGGTCATTTAATGTGCTTTTTAAGGTATCAGATTTAATTTGCCCAGTGTTGAAATCATGGAAACAAGATGTTCTCTTGCGTTTGTTCTTTCCAGAGGATATCAAAATTATAAATTCTATCAAATTAGCCTTGCTTAAATCTGATCGGGACATCTGGTCACGTACTAAAGGTGGAAATTATACAGTGCGAAGTGGTTATGTTTTGGCTGAAACCTCACCACGTAATGCCCCTGCAAATATCGTTTCAACCAATCAACCATCACTTGACCATTTGAAGAAGGCAGTTTGGAAACTTAAAACTATTCCCAAGATCAAAACGTTTATTTGGAAGGCTTTATCTGGTTCCTTGGCCACTGCGGACATACTAAAATCCCGAAGATTTCATGTTGACGTGACCTGCTCTTCCTGCGGAGTTTGTGAGGAATCGATTAATCATTTTCTCTTTGAGTATGCAGGGGAAAGCAGAGTGTGTCAACTCGCGAAATTACCCACTGCATCATCGGGATTTGCTTTTACTTCATTATTCACTAACTTGGATTATATGATATCATTATCTAAGGATCATCGTATCCCGGTTTACACGAAGCACCCTTGACCTTGGATTTTGTGGCATATTTGGAAAAGCAGAAACGATAAGGTTTCTAATGGGATTGAGTTTAATGCAGATCAAACGTTACTAAAGGCACAGTCAGATGCCATAGCATGGCAGCAGGTGCAATCTCCTAGGATAGTAGAGCAAGAGGTTCTTCTAGACCGAATGTCTCTCACAATCGATGGAAAGCTCCCCCACATGATTTTCTTAAGTGTAATTTTGGTATCTCTTGGTCAAAGACCTTAGCCTATAGTGGGTTCTCTTGGATACTTAGGAATCATAAGGGAGAGGTTATACTTCATGCTCAGTATGCTCCAGACTCATGTCCATCTCGTTTGGAAGCGATGTTGTCTTGTTTATCTTGGGCTATAGATTGTCTAAGTTCTTTCCGAAATTCTAGAGTAATGTTTGCATCAGATTGTAAGGTGATAGTAGGATTTTTAAGTCCTAAAGAGATCAATTCCCCATCATTGTAATATAGATGATGTGTCAATCCAAATGGGTGCGTACTAACAATCAAGATTGCAATGGATGCTTCTAAGTCAAGCTAATATGAAAAAGGGGTGGTTTACTAATAGGTCCTAAGTGAAGTGAAACATGATGGAACTAAAAAAGCATAAACAGAACAAAATGCATAAGATGCTAAAAATGCTAAAAGGTAAAAGCAGAGGAAAAAGCAGAGAAGGTAAAAGTGCAATCAAGTGTAAAGCAGTTCATGAGGACAAAGGGTAATCAACCAGAGATCCATCCCAATCTACCTAAGCACCTAACATACCTCAAACAACAATGAGTTATCCCTAGACGATAGGTTCATAAGTAATCAAATCCAATCCCTTGATAAATGGAATCAACCTAAGCAATCACCAGACCTAACTTCCATTAATGGTAACTACCTAGAAGGCATTAAGAACCAACCTACCAAAGCCAAAAAGCCCCCTAGTCATCCAACCCCTTAGGATGAGATGCATATCCTAAGCATCTAAGGTGTTGCGTAAGGATGAGCTAATCTCTGAAAGCACCATGATCAGGCATTCCAGTGAACACTTTTCGGGCGCTAGAATGCCCAAGATCAAATTTCGATTGGCGTGAAAGAAACCAGCATTAAGCACAATGAAACAGAAGGGATGTATATTCAAACAATCTTAGGTGCTAAGGTGAGATAAGGACATCAACCCTCGTCTACCCCATCCTCAGGAACTTCAGGAAACTACTCACTACTCATGGATATGAAAACAGGAAAAACAGAGTGGATGTTTGTGGTGGTGGAGTAAAGATGGTGCATGTGGAGGAGGATTAAAGAGGAGACATTGGTGTGATGGGGGTGTGGGTGTGTAAGAGAAGTGATGGGGTAAAGGTGATCTTTTTTCCATGGGGTAAAGAAGGTTAGTGGGAAAGTGGTCAAGTGGAGATGATCTTTTTTCCATGACTAAGAGAAGGTTGGTTTGATTTTTGAAATACTCCCAATAGATTGAATGAACTCATTGGCTCGATCAAACTTCAAAGAATGGCTCGGTTACAGTACGAGCATGTGGATCGATCTCTGAGTGAAGGTGTGGTTCGATCCAATGTTGAAAACAGATCGGTCCAATGTTGTTACGGCTCGAGCTCTATCGGTCCAAACGTTGAAAATGGATCAATCCAAACGAAGTGGATCGATCGGATCATTTTTTGGATCGATCCTTGGCTTGACGTGATGCTCGTTGGAGCCGTGTGCTCAGCTCCATCATGTGTTGAAAGTGGATCGATCACTTATCGAGCATGGCTTTATCGTGGGTAAAAATTGTGGATCGGTCTTTTGGTCCATATACCATTTTTCTTCTCTTTGCAAGATTCCCAAAATTAATCCCGTAAGTACCTAAAACACCAAAACCAATCGAAAACTAAAATGCATTAAATCAAGTACTGGAATTAAAAAAAATTTAAATATATACATGGATATACATGGGACTTCGTTCCAAGTGAACTTGTTTTAAGTCACTGAGCTTGACTTCCTGTTTTTAGGATTAATGACCCTGAGATGGTTTTCCAAAGAGAATCGAGGTTTTTTCTGAGAAAACTCTTTTGTTACTTTTCTGATCAACCTTGTAGTTCAACTTCAGTGTTTCGTCAACTTCCACAGCAAGTATGATGTCTTCCTCATAAAGTATTTCCTTGATCATGAAGTTCTTGGAACATAGTGGATCCACATTTTCCAGATAATACTTGAACCTTTTGTTGAGTAAAAACACTTGGTCTCCATTCTTGATTTCCAAGGTTTGGGTATGAGGTTCCAAATATTTTTCAGAAATTGGAGTGTCCGAAGATGGTTTCTGAGGTGGTACACGTTCAGGTTGATTTTTGAACTCAGGACTTCCTTTTCTTGGATCCTTCAGATTGTCTTCAGCTCTTGACATTACCAATGTCCTGATTTCCTTTAACTCTATCGAAACTCCTTTATCTGGTTCCATGATAGGCTTGAAAGCTTCATGGTGCATTCCAAACTGTGTTGGTTCCTTTCCCAATCCATCTATAACTTCTTCACTACTTGAGTACCCATTCTTTGGATTGTCTTAATTCAGTTCCTTCACAGAGAATAGCTAACCTTGGATAGTGAGCTTCTTAGTTTTGCTTATGATGTTGAAAATCATTTTTGGACCTCTTCCTACGTTCAGCTTTATGTGACCTTTCTTGACGTTGATTACAGCTCCAACTGTGCTAAGAACAGTCTTCAAAAGATCAATGGATTCTTAGGCTCTTCATCCATCTCCAATACCATAAAGTATGTGAGTATTGTTGCATCTTTGATCTTGATAGGTAAGCTTTCCAAGATGCCAATAGGATGCCTAATTGATCTATCCGCCATCAACAAAGTTATGTTGGAGGCCTTGAACTTGTCGAATCCCAGCTTCTTGGCAGTGGAAATAGGCATTAAGTTGATATATGCTCCCAAATTACAAAGGCATTCGTCAAAGGTCAGGTATGCTAGTGAGCAAGGCACGGTGAATGAACAGGATCCTCTTGCTTTATTATTATCAAGGCGTTGCACTTGTCAGATGTTTCCACCACTTTCTGAGCTATCTCTTCCTTCATAGGTTTCTCAAAGACATATGGGTATTTTGCCATGATCTCTTTGAAACATGATGGAAATGGAAGTCTTGGGACATAGGGTGGTGGATCATAAGGTGTTGCAATCTCTTTTGAAATAAGTAACTCAACAACAAGCTTGTTAATATGAATATATTCTTCATACTCCCGAGGTACACCTACGTTTGAACTCAAATTCCCCCCAACTTGAATCACACTGTCCTTAGTGCAAATAGTAGGGTAAGTTAGAGTTGTGATGTCAGTTGTTCCCACAAGATAGATGGCATTGAAATTAGCATAGTCCTTTGGGTTCTGCACCGACTTTCCCGGAAGTTGACCATTTGTAGAAGCAGAACTGGATGCGGTCTTGCCTTCGAGAGTAATGACTCTAGAGTTAAGAGTGTCAAGCTTCGCATAGATGACACCGAATGAAGTGTCCATCTTGTGTTAGATTTCACCAAATTTCTTTGATGTCTCCATTGCATGAGTAGCTTGACCTTGAAGAAGTTGCTGCAATATAGCCTCTATGTTGAAAGGTTGAGCTGGAGGTTGGTTAGATGAGAAACCAGGAGGTGCACTAGTAGATTGTTGTTGCTGCTTTGGGAAGTGAGCTCTGTTCTGGTTGTAGTTGATGAAAGGTTGAGAGTTATTTTTTTGTTGAGCTGGGTACACTTGGTCTTTTGGGTTAGCAACGTTGTTGCTTCTGTAAGAAAGATCAGGGTTGTTGGAGTAGTTGAAGTACCCTTTGTTGTAACCACCTTGGTTCCGCACATAGCACATTTCCTCTTGCTGGTTAACTTCCCCAGCTTGAATATGAAGTTGTTCTTCATCAGAGATGAAGTGGACTTGATGTTGTTGACCCAGGAGTAACCTGTCCAACTTCTCATTCAGTGCCTTTATCTCCTTCTTTGTGCTGTCATCAGAAGCAGAACCACCGCAAGGTGTTCTGTCACAGTCCTCACTGTAGATCCCATAAGACTGGGCAAGGTTCTCCACTAACTCTCATTCGTCATCCACACTTTTGTTGAAGAAGTTCCCATTGCTTACTGTATCGAGCAACATTCTAATCTTGGGCACAACACCTCGATAGAGGGTGCTGAGTAGTGACGCTTTGCTGAATCCGTGATGGGAACATTGTATTGTATAGTTCTTGAAACATTCGCATGCTTCAGAGAAGGTTTCAGCATTCCTTTGAGCGAAATCTGAGATATCATTCCGCAGTCTGGCTGTTCTAGAAGTTGAGAAGAACTTTGCAAGGAATGCTTTCTTGCAGGCATCCCATGTTGTAATGGAGTTCCTAGGAAGTGACTTCTCCCATTGGTGTGCCTTCTCTCCCAAAGAGAAAGGGAAGAGGCGTAGTTTGAAAGCATCCTTACTCATACCATTTATCTTCGTGAGGCTACAGAACCGATCAAACTCGTCGAGGTGATCAAGTGGATCTTCCATTGATAGATCGTGGAACTTGTTGCCCTGCACCATCGCGATCAGACTGTGCTTGATTTCAAAGTTATTGTTTTGAACTGTAGGTGGATTGATCCCATGTCTAATGGTGTGAGTGTTAGGGTTGTCACCAGCACCTATAGTGTGCTGGTTATCTCTTTCAACGTTGTCTGCCATTTGTAAGTCCAACCGTCTTGAGTGTTCCACACATTCGTGTTCACGTCTTGCCCAAGAGTATTCCCGTTCAAGAGCTATGATATCTTCAACGAGAGGAATCAAGTCTGTTGGTCCTCTGCTTCTCAGGTTCATACATTGCTAAGCATATACCTGAAAAGAAAGCAAACAAAGGTAAACAGGTAAGTAAAGTAGTAAAAGAAGCTTGATCTCAAAAGATCCAAAATCCAGAATGTAGTAAACAACACTCAGTTGGAAACAGCGCCAAATTGTTAGTAGGATTTTTAAGTCCTAAAGAGATCAATTCCCCATCATTATAGTATAGATGAGGTGTCAATCCAAATGGGTGTGTACTAACAATCAAGATTGCAATGGTTGCTTCTAAGTCAATTGGATGATCCATCCCAATATACCTAAGAACCTAACATACCTCAAACAACAATAGATGATAGGTTCATAAGTAACCAAGTCCAATCCCTTGATAAATGGAATCAACCTAAGCAATCACCAGATCTAACTCTCGTTAACGATACACTACCTAGAAGGCATTAAGAACCAACCTACCAAAGCAAAAAAAACCCCTAGTCATCCATCCCCTTAGGCTGAGATGCATATCCTAAGAATCTAAGACGTTGCGTAAGGACGAGCTAATCTCTGAAATCACCATGAACAGGCATTCCATTGAACATTTTTCAGGCGCTGGAATGCCCAAAATCAGATTTCGATTGGCGTGAAAGAAACCAGCATTAAGCACAATGAAACAGAAGGGATGTATATTCAAACAAAGCTTAGGTGCTAAGGTGAGATTAGGACATCAACCCTAGTCTACCCCATCCTCAGGATCTTAAGGAAACTACTCACTACTCATGGATATGAAAATAGGAAAAACAGAAATCATAACTTCAAAGCTAAACATGATGATCAAAGATTAAACAGCAAGAACAATAAGAACTCAAACCCAGAAAAACAAGAACAACAATGGAACAGTAACAAACTCAGAAAATGATCAAAGCTTAAAACAGAAGATTAAAAGCAAAAACAGGAGATCAATATGCACCAGATAAACAACAACCTAAAACTAAGCAGGAAAGTAAAAGAAAACAGTAGATTAGCATAAACTTACAAGATTCTGGGTTTTTACACCAAGATCACCAAGAAAAACAAAGGAAACAAAAATCTAAGACAAAAACTTAAAAAGGAAACAAAAATAGAACTTGGTAAAAAGGATGCGCTTTAGGGCTTATATAGTGTTAAGAGAAAAGCCCTAAACTGCACTAAAGACAAAAACTAATCATTGGCTTGGGTCTTGGGTCAGGTCCATTCCGGATTTGAGTTGGTCGGGTCAGAGCTTGAGCTGATGCGTGATCGATCCATGCTGAGGTTGAGATCGATCCAGAGGTGAGTGTGGGATCGATCCAACGTTGAGGCGGGATCAATCTAGAGGTGACTGTGGGATCGATCCAACGTTGAGGCGGGATCGATCCAGAGATTGAGTGTGGATCGATCCAGTGATTGAAGTGGGGTCGATCCAGAGGTAAGGTTGAGATCGATCTGGGATCGATCCAGGTCTTGGCTGAGATCAATCCGGGATCGATCCAGTCTTCGGCTTGAGATCAATATGGGATCGATCCAGCCTTGGGCTTGGGATCGATCCAGTTGTGTCTTGAGGTCGATCCAGTTGTGTCTTGAGGTCGATCCAGTCTTAGTCTTGGTCCATTCCACATTTTCTGTTTCTTTTCTGATTACTCACAAAAACCATCATGAAAACTCCTGAAAGTCCGGAAAATTCTCCAAAATGCGTGCATATACGGATACTAATGCAAAAGTCCCTAAAAATCACAAACTTACTGAAAAAACTATAAATGTGATATATGCACGCGTGAAGACTTCAAAATTGATGCTAAATGACTTCTAAAAACCATGAAAACTCAAAGTCATCATAAGGACCTTGAAGAAGCGTTATCAGCCCCTACTTTGTGGCCAAGATTTTAAAATCATTTGGAAGAAATTTCATATGCACTATCAGGTTTCAGAGAAGCAAGTTTCTCTTTTGGAGAATCATCATCCAATGGAATCGCATTAGCCATTGCTAAGAGCGTAACTAGAGAGGGACGAATTCTGTCTTATATTGCAAGAGACAGACCAATTTGGCTTCATGAAGAAATTCAGTTGGAAGCTTCTCATCTCTGATTGGTTATTTGTGTTCACGTTTCACTCTTTTATGTTTTATGTTCATGTGTTTCATCTGTTTTTTTTTTCTTTTTCTTTTACCTGCTTTGTTTATTTCTCTTATCTCTACTTCGTATTTCGATTAATGGTATTCATTAAATGACAAAAAAATCCAGAAAACAAAACCTATAAACCAAAACCACTAAAACATTCATGGCCTAAGATAGTAAAACATTATGCTCTTTCTATACGCGAGATTAACTTTATTTTATAAAATATAATTTTAAATACAATATAACAATGAAGATTCTCAAAAATACCATTAAAAACTAGATTTATTTTTAAAAGTACCACATACTCCTAAAAATTTCAATAATACCACATATATTTCAAAAATACCACAAAAATATTTTTGTTCTCAAAATACCACATAATTTGAAATAACTTTAAAACTTCAAATTTAAACCCTAAAGTCCCAAAACCAAACCATACCCCTTCAAAACTAAACCCTAAACTTTATTTAGTGAACTCAAACCCAAAATTATAAATTCTAAGCTCTTAAAGTTCACTTTTTATGTTTGTGGTAATTTTGGAACATTGGGAGTGTGTGGTATTTGTGAAATTTGAACTTCTTATTATGGTATTTCAAGGAATTTCTCTATAAAATTTATATAAGATATATTTAATTATGTTTTATCAAAAAAGATATTTTTAATTATTATTATTATTATTATTACTATTTTTATTACTATTATTATTATTATTATTATTATTATTATTATTATTATTATTATTATTATTATTATTATTATTATTATTATTATTATTATTATAACATTTGTTATTATTCTTTCATAAAAGAACGTACTCTTTTATTATTTATTATGCAAAAATTTTGAGTGAATCTACACACCAATAAGGTAAAGAAGTATTGTGACACATTATATGTTAAATATTGAAAATAATGAATAACATTTTTTATTCAAAAATGTATATTAAATATCAAAATATATAATCTATTAATTGTATATTTTAATAAAATATAATATTCGGTATATTATGTTTCAAAAATATTATTAAATATGAAAATGAAATGTATACATAAATTTTCTGTTTAA
>OVBE01005357.1:0-10159 GCA_900406425.1 Iberis pinnata | reverse complement strand
ACATATATTTGTATATATATATATTTAAAATACAAAGTTAATTATTGATACAATATATATATATATATATATATATATATTAGTTATATATTAATTATATTTTCGTTTTTAATAATTATTTATTTAAAAACTTTAAATAGATATTTTATGAAGATTTTTTTATATTTATATAACTAAAATTTGTTGGTTATATGAATAGTAGTAGGAGATATTTTACATAATACTTGGCCACAAACACAAGATTTATCTTTAAAAAAATTCTTCCCTTTAAATATATATATTTAAAATTTCCATATTTAACATCATGCACACAAAGCTTCATGCACACAAACGTTATGCAAATTTTTTGTTTTGCTCTATGTCCAACTGAGAAGAAACAAATGTTTATTTATAAACCAGAAAAAATTACAAAATTTGGTATAAGTTTATTTTGTAAATATATAGACTATTAATTAACTGGTTTTAAAGATTGAGACTTAACAAAAGAAAAAATATCGAGACACTATTTTTTATTCTTATGTGGTGGTCTTTTGCATATCTACCACACAAGTCAACACAACTTCTCTTCTCTTTCACTTTTAAAGGAAAAATAGTTATTCTCCAACCTAAAACTACACCAATAAAATAGTTCTTAAACTAAGAATAATTTATATCTAAATATATCATAGTGTAATTGATAGTAGGATTTTTCTCTTTCAATCCCTTACACCACTATCATGGTCATTTTAGTATGTAAAGTTATCAATCCAAAAGGGTGTGTACTAGCAGACTAGATGCAATGGATACTTCTAAGTCAAGCCAATATGAAAATGGGAGTTTCTAACAAGTCCTAAGTGAAAAGAGAATGCAAGGAACTAAAGAGCATAAATAGAAATAAAAATGCATAAGAAGCTATAAAGGGTAAAAGGTAAAAATAGAGGAAAAACAAAAAGGATAAAGATGCAACCAAGTTTAAAGCAGTTCCTAAAGACAAGAGTAATCGACTAGAGATCTATCCCAATCTACCTATGCACCTAACATACCTCAAACAGTGAGCTATCCCTAGACAGTAGATTCATATGCAACAAAGTCCAATCCCTTGATAAATGAAATCAACCTAAGCAATCACCAGACCTAACTCCCGTTAACGGTAAACTACCTAGAAAGCATGAAAAACCAACATACTAAAGCCAATAAGCTCCCTAAACATCTAACTCCTTAGGCTAAGATGCAGATCCTAAGCATCTAAATCGTTAGGCTAGGATGAAAAATCTCTGAAATCACCATGATCAGGTATTCCATTGAACACTTTTCAGGTGCTGGAATGCCCAAAGATCATATTTCAATTGGCGTGAAAGAAACCAGCATTAAGGACAATGAAACAGAAGGGATCTATATGCAAACAAGCTTAGGTGCTAAGGTAAGATCAGAACATCAACCCTAGTATACCTCATCCTCAAGAACTTAAGGAAACTACTCACTACTCATGAGTATGAAAACATGAAAAATAGAAATCATAACCTTAAAACTAAACATCATGATCAAAGGTCAAACTTATGAAGAAAAAACGCAAACCTAGAAAATAAGAACAGCAATGAAACAATAACAAACCCATAAAATGATCAAAGCTAAAACAGAAGATTAAAATGAAAAATAGAAGATCAACATGCACCAGATAGACAACAACTTTAAATTAAACAAGAAAATAAAAGAAAACAATAGATTAGCATAAAACTTAAAGGATTCTTGGGTTTTACACCAAGAACACTAAGAACAACAAAGGAAAAACAGAGAAAAAGAAACCTAAGAAAAAAACCTAAAATGGCAACAAAAAACAGAACTTACTAAAAAGGAGGCATTGTAGGGCTTATATAGTGTTTAGGAAAAGTCTGAAAACGCATAAAAGACAAAATACAATCATTGGTTCGGGTTGGAGCATGTTTGGCTCGAGATGAGAAGCATATGAGATAGAACCATTCACTTGACACTTGATCGAGGCAAAGTTCTGTGGTCGAGGCGTGAAAGAGAGAAGTTCAAGGTGGCTCAGGTTGGCTCGATATGTGAGTGAGCCAAAGGAGAGGCTGGATCGAAGTCAGCTACGGAGGCTTGCGTGATCGAGGCGTAGAGTGGGAAAGAAGATCGATCCAAAGTTTGAAGGAGATCGATCCATGGAAGAGATCGATCCTAGGTAAGAAGAAGAGCGATCCATGTTGGGGAGGAGATCAATCCGAAGTAAGAAGGAGATCGATCCATGTTGGGGAGGAGATCAATCCGAAGTAAGAAGGAGATCGATCCAAAGTTTTTAGGGGGCTCGATCCCTGATCGAGCCAAAGGAGACGTGGAGGTCGAGCCGTGAAGAAACTGGGGATCAAGCCAAATGGTTACGTGGATCGATCCGGGCTTGGAGAGTTGGCCGAGGTGGATCGATCCGAAATTGGATTCAGCTTGATGGGGAGATTGATTCGGGCCTTGTACTAGTTCCATTCCACATTTTCTGCTCCTCTTTTGAATCTTCACAAATCATCCTGAAAACTCCTAAAGTCTTGAAAAAACTCCAAAATGCATGCATATGAAAATACTAATGCAAAAATCCCTAAAAATCACAAACTTACTAGAAACAACTAAAAATGTGATATATGAACACCTAAAGACCTAAAAATCAATGCTAAATTACTTCTAAAAACCATAAAAATACAAAGACATCAACTCCCCTAAACTAAATCTTTGCGCGCCCTCAAGCAAATAATTCAGAAGTCTGGGAGAGAGGTTTGAAAGTGGGAACTCATAACCAAAACATGCTGCTAACACATGTAATATTAATCTCCTGGTTACTAGTTCTAAAATGTAGTCGTAAGCTCGTCCTACTTAAAAACCTTAGCCATACTCATCACTGTTCATCATAGACCAATTCCAACTTCTGCAATGCATTCAAATTTGTTTGCCCCTTTAACATTCATTAATCAGGAACCATGGATCAAGTCATGTGCTTTCAATGAACTCATTTGGTCAAGGACGGGTTAAGGAGTAAATATGACCCCTTCATGCAATGGTTAATGATTCAGAATAAGGATTCTCTTAAAAGGGAATGAGATTTAGCAGAAGGCTAAATGTATGAACACTTAGATGTATACAGAAATAGAACCCCATCTATCCAATGCTAATGAAACCTAAGTTTCCTGATTCTACCCAATAAGGAGTCCTAAATCTACCCTTTGACACTTGAAGTGATCCAACCTATTCACATATTCCCCTTTTTCATCTTTTCTTTAGTTACACTTAGGAGAGACTTCTTTATTAAATGACTGCTAGATGTTTCAGGAACTTATTTACTTGAACACTTATGGCTTTCGACCTTTTCGTTTATACTATCTTTTGGGTTTTACCCTTTTGAATTCATTGTCATATACTTTCTCTTATTCTGCACTAGCCATACTTCTTTTGTATACCATTGTTCCCCCAAACTTTCTACTAGCATATTTTGATTCCTTTTCCATTCCTCTCCTAAGGTTCTTACTTAACATTTCCTTTTTACCAACTACCAATACCCTTTCATTCATTTCCACCAAAAAAACATCCAAATTTGAATCCCACCTAATCCCATCTAGTCCAAAAAGCATGGACTAGATCTGCATGAGACCCTATTCCTGTCAATTCAAACCTAACACGTTCTACCAAGCTCATTCCATAAAAGTTCTGCCACTCAGTAGTAAATTCAGGGTTTGAAAGAAGGCAAGGTTCAGGGGTGGGAGATTTTACTTGGGTTAACAAGAGTGGTAAAAGGTAGAAGATAACTCAAATATGTATATACTATCCATGAGTTCATATTCAACACACAAACATGATATTTAAACATTCAAATTCAAGTTCTAATAGATAGGACCAAACTTCAAATCACAACATGCTTCAGGAGACAAATGATCATGCAAGTTCACATTCCAAGCAAGGTGCAATATTACTTCAGAAAATTTCAGGATGCATTAGACAACTAATAACCAGGGCAGTAACATTTTCTGAGAAAGCAGCATGCTTACAAGGTTATCATCTTCCTAATTCCCTATGAAAATGCAACTATATGAGATTTCAACATCCTATATGCAACTATATGAAATGCAACTACAATGACACTATGTTTTTGAAGGATTATTTTTGAAATTTTTTCAAACTTTTGTGGTTTTTACATGCTAATAGATGCTATGTATATTATGCAAAGATGGAGACAAAATAACAAACAAGAAGATTTCATTAGATAGCAGTCCCCTGAATCCTCCCCCAAACTTGAATTACACAGTCTCTGTGTATCCCAAGCTCGAAGGAACGTCCAGGAGGATGATGAGCAACAAGGATAGAGGTACACGTATGGAAACAGAAAGTAGAAAATAGAAAGCACACATGCGAATGAAAACGGATTGTACAATGGCAGGATGGATGGAGATGGACCTCAGTTACCCCAGTTGGGCTAGTAGTCATCTAGATAGAGGGTTGAAAAGGAATCCACACCAGATCCCATAGGTATCATTTGTGAGATGATCGCCTTTAAGTCTTAAATGTCATGGCATAACTCGAGATTCTCAGCTCTATTGAAAGCAATCCACCTGCGGTTTGGGAGCAGAAAAACTCCTTATTTGAGGAACGTCAGCTGGAACATATAGCAAAATTGGGAGTTCAAGTTCCCGACTATGAACCGTGTTTCCGTCAGGTAGTTCATATCCATTAGTCTTGATTGTACAAAACTTCCACCAAGTGGTCCTCGAGTATACTTGAAGATGGGTGTTATCTACCCCCCCCCCCCAAATGCTTAATTCGGGTCTCATCCTTCCTCCCGTTCCCTAGTTGGGGTTTTTGAATGTCAACAATTGCTCCAAGAACAGCTTAAGGGGCCAAGGTCTTAGCTCAGAGACGTGGTGAAATAAGTTATTGTTCTGCAGAGAGTTGCATATGTGTTCATGGAGACCCAGGCGTAGGTAATTCAGTTCTTCAGAAATTACGACGTTGGTGTCTTTCCTAGCATAGAACAAATTGGCTAAGATTTGCTGCACATATATGATCGCTGGGTGGCAGATGCTTGAGGTTTTGGTCCGTCCGTGCTCAAAGTCGGTGGCCACTATTTCATCACGAACGAACTCTACCTCCTCCTGAGCATCGGCGAATTTGTTTGGTTGATGTTTCATGCAGTGAAAGCCGTAGATACCCCATAGTTGCGCAAAAGTTAATTTGTTGGTTTTGCCATCCAAGTCTTTAAAAGTTATAAAATCCCCAAAAGTTCTATCAACTTCATCATCATCATAACAATAGGTAACCTCCAGAGATGCTAGGAACATGCAAGTTGGCTCCTGGTAGGCCTCATGATTCATGGTGACCATGCTAGATATCCCCATTTTCCCCAGTATGTCTTGGACTTCTTCCAGGATACCAAGAGTGCTCAGGGTCTTTGTATCTGGAAACCTTGATCCTGTGAAGTCTAATTGCATCAGCCTCCCATAAATTCCTTCAACTGATTATTCATGTGAACCGCTTGGGATTCCTCCGTATGATATTGTACCTACATCAAGTTCATAAACAAATAATTATAACTTAAACCTTAAAAAGGTTTATTAGAGAAGTCTTGTTCATGTAGTAGGAAATTTATGAACCAAAAATTTCAGAGGTCTAGGAATTCTAGTTAAAACCGAATTTCTTACAATTCAAAACCGTTTCAAAGTTTAAAATAAAAACTTGTAGAATGAAAGGATTGAAACCGATTTGGTCGATTCTTTAAAGCTTCGGGAGGGTTTTGGAGAAACTTGATGCAATCACAAAATGATAAATGAGTATGAAGTGTTTAGAGTGATGAGAATTTAAGAGATGAGTGACTTCCTTATATAAGCTTCTTGGTAGAAATTAAGGTGGTGGTAGTGAGGAGTGGTGAGTGGAAATATGTGGGTGAGGTTCAAAGGAGTGGTGTGTGGAGGAGGTTTAAAGAGGAGACAATGGAATGATGGAGGTGTAAGAGATATGTTGGGGAATCTTGGAAAGGTGAGAGGACACTTATTTGGCATGAGGTGGGTAGTGGGCAAGTGGTGAAGCTTGTGAGAAGCTTGGCTCGATTTCGATCAAGCTCAAAATGGCTCAAATGGATTTTGCTTGGCTCAAGAGTGCTTTTGTTCGGCTCGATCAAAGCCTTAAGAAGTAGCTTGGTCACGGTCCGAGCATGTGGCTCGATCCCGTTTTGAAAACGGATCGATTCGAACAAAGGTGGCTCGATCGTTGCGTTTGTTGCGGCTTGGCCATATCGAGGATGGCTTGATCCAATGATGAGGATGGCTCGAGCACTCATCGAGCCATGAAGTCGGGTTGATCAGACTATGATAGTTGGATCGATCTGAGTGATGCTGTGGCTTGATGGCTTTTAGACACGTTTCCCGGGATTGGCCAAAGAGGTCCGAGCTATTCCACTTCTCATCTTTACTCAATTGCGAAGTTCAAAATGTATCCCCTTGGTACTTAAAACACCAAAACCAGATGAAAAATAAAATGCATTAAATCAAGTTTTGAAATTAAAAAGCATTGAAATTTAAATATATACAGAGATAGACATGGGACTTCCTCCCAAGTGAGCTTGTTTTAAGTCACTAAGCTTGACTTCCTTTTTTAAGATTAATGACCCTGAGATGGCTCTCCAAAGAGAACCGATGTCTTTTCTAAGAAAGCTCTTTTATCACTGTTCTGATCAACCTTGTAGTTCAGCTTCGGTTTTTCATCAACTTCCACAGCAACTATGATGTCTTCACCAGAAAGTATTTCCTTGATCATGAAGTTCTTGGAACATAGTGGATCCAAATTTCCCATATATTACATGAACCTTTTGTTAAGTAAAAACACTTGGTCTCCATTCTTGATTTCCAAGGTTCGGGTACGAGGTTCCAAACAATTTTCACAAATTAGACTACCCGAAGGTGGTTTCCGAGGTGGTACACGTTCAGGTTGAGGTTTGAACTCAGGACTTCCTTTTCCTGGACCCTTCAGATTATCTTCAGCAGTTGACATTACCAATGTCCTGATTTCCCTTAACTCCGCTGAAACCCCTTTTATCTGGTTCCTTAATAAGCTTGAAAGCTTCATGGTGCATTGCAGACTGTGTTGGATCCTTACCCAATCCATCTTCAACTGCTTCTATTCTTGAGTACTCATCTTTATGATTGTCCTAATTCAGTTCCTTTATAGAGAATAGCTGACCTTGGATAGTAAGCTTCTTAGTTTTGCTCATGATGTTGAAAATCATTTTTGGACCTCCTCCTACGTTCAGCTTGATGTGACCCTTCTTAACATTTATAACATCTCCAAATGTTGCTAGGAACGGTCTTCCAAAGATCAATGGATCTTTTGGTTCTTCATCCATCTCCAATACCACAAAGTCTGTGAGTATTGTCGCATCTTTGATCTTGATAGGTAAGTTTTCCAAGATGCCGATAAGATACCTAATTAATATGTCTGCTAACAACAAAATTATGTTGGAAGCTTTGAACTTGTTGAATCCCAGCTTTTTGGCAGTATACAGGGGCATTAAGTTGATAGATGCTTCCAAATCATAGAGGCATTCGTCAAAGGTCAGGGGTCCTAGTGAGCAAGGCAAGGTGAATGAACCAGGATCCTCTTGCTTCTTTGTTATCAAAGCATTGCACTCGTCAAATGGTTCAAGCACTTCCAGAACTATTTCTTCCTTCATAGGTTTCTCAAAGACATCTGGGTATTTCGCCATGATCTCTTTCTTGAAATGTGATGGGAATGCCAATCTTGGAACATAGGGAGGTGGATCATAAGGTGTTGCAATCTCCTTTGAAGTAGGTGAATTATCAATAGGCTTGTTAACACGAAAATATTCTTCATACTTAATAGGTGAAACTACGTTTGAACTCAAATCCCCCCAACCTGAATCACATTGTCCTTAGTGCAAATAGTAGGGTAAGTTAGAGTAGGAATGTCAGTGGTAGATGGCATTGACATTAGCATATTCCTTCGTGTTTTGTACAGACTTTCCTGGAAGTTGACCATTCGTAGACGCAGAAGTGGATGCGGTCTTGCCTTCGAGAGTAGTTACCCTAGAGTTGAGAGTTTCTAGTTTCTCATAGATGGCACCGAATAAAGTGTCCATCTTGTTTTGAATTTCACCAAATTTCTTTGATGTCTCCATTGCACTATTGACTTTTCCTTGAAGAAGTTGCTGCAGCATAGCTTCGATGTTAAAAGGTTGAGCCGGAGGTTGGTTAGATAAGAAGCCAGGAGGTGCACCAGTAGGTTTTTACTATGGTTGTTGAAAACCATTTTGTTGTTGCTACTTCGGGAAGAAACCTTTGTTCTGATTGTACTTGATGAATGAGCGTTCTTCTGTTGTTGTGGTGGATATACTTGGTCTTGTGGGTTAGCGACGTTGTTGCTTCTGTAAAAAATACCAGGGTTGTTGGAGTATTTGAAGAACCCTTTGTTGTAACCACCTTGGTTCTGCATATAGCACATTTCCTCTTGCTGGTTAACCTCCCCAGCTTGAATATGAAGTTGTTCTTCATCAGTGATCAAGTGGACTTGATGTTGTTGACCCAGGAGTAGCATTTCCAACTTCTCATTCAGTGTCTTGATGTCCTTCATTATGCTATCATCAGAAGCAGAACCACCTCAAGGTGTTCGGTCATAGTCTTCATTGTAGATCCCATCATACTGGGCAAGGTTTTCCACTAGCTCCCATCCTTCATCCACACTTTTGTTGAGGAAGTTGTTGCTAGCTGTATCAAGTAACATCCTAATCTTAGGTAGAGAACCTCAATAGAGGGTGTTGAGGAGTGACCTTTGCTGAATCCTTGATGGGGGCACTGCATTATATAGTTCTTGAAGCGCTCTCATGTTATGGAGAAGGTTTCAGCATTACTTTGCGCGAAACCCGAGATATCATTCCTCATTCTGGCTGTTCTAGAAATAGAGAAGAACTTTGCAAGGAATGCTTTCTTGCATGCATCCCATGTTGTAATGGAGTTCCTGGGAAGCGACTTCTCCCATTAATGTGCCTTCTTCCCCAAAGAGAATGGGAAGAGGCGTAGTTTAAAGCCATCCTCACTTAAACCATTTATCTTCGTGAGGCTGCAGAAGCGATCAAACTCGTCGAGGTGATCGAGTGGATCCTCCATAGGTAGACCGTGAAACTTGTTCCCCTGCACCATTTCGATCAGACTATGATTGATCTCGAAGTTATTGTTTTGAACTGCATGTGAATTTATTCCATGTTGGATGGTGTGATTATTGGGGTTGTCACCAACACCTATAGTGTGCTGGTTATCTCGTTCAATGTTGCCTGCCATTTGTAAGTCCAACCGTCTTAAGTGATCTGCACGCTCCTGTTTACGTCTTGCCCGAGAGTATTCCCGTTCAAGAGCTCTAATATCTTCAACGAGAAAAATTAAGTCTGCTGGTCCTCTGCTTCTCAAGTTCATACACTGCTATGCAGGTGATATTACTCAGATTTAATGCATTTTAGTGGGCATTTATGCCTGCTAGACTTGCATTATCTGACTTCTTTCTTTGTAGAATTGGATCTTTCTAAGACTTTCAGGTGTTCGGGTCGATTGGAATTAAAAAGTGCTGAATTGCTGTTAAATTGGATGGAATCTGACTAAGTAAAGAATTGAAGAACCAATATGGTCTTAGATTGCCGAATCTGAAGAAATGAAGTCAAAAAGACTTCAGATCGATCGGTCTGAATATCCGAAGAACAGACAATTTGGACTGACCAGTCTGCAGCTGGACCAATCGGTCCAAGATGCCTGCGAGATTTTTAGAAGATTTCCTTATTTTGCAAAAGAGTCCTCAAGCCTATCCAAGTTTTCCTTATTTATTATTTTACTTATTTAGCCTATAAATACAAGGTGTTTTAGGTTTTTTAAAACTTAAGCTTTATCTTATTATTCTAAGTATTTACTGGGAGAAGAATCCTGAACCTTTGTGGAGAAGATTTCTGAACCCTATTTTCTAATATATCTATTTGTTTTAATTATGTGTTCTTATTTGATTTTGATTTGTGATTGCATGTCAATGTCTGAGTAGTTCCATAGTTAAGTTTTAGGGTTTCCTAGGGAAACCAGGTTTGAATATTAGGTTAATATTGTAGGATTGAATTTGTTAGGTTCTTAGTCTAAATTGTTCTCAATGCTTGAATTAG
>OVBE01005356.1:0-21883 GCA_900406425.1 Iberis pinnata | reverse complement strand
ATATTATTTTTAATAAAATATTATGTATATATCTTATTTTTATGTATATTAGATTTGATTTTAATTATACTTATAATTTAGTATTATATATCTAATAATTTATGTGGGATATGATATTCTTAAATTTTTTTTTATATTATTAATAATAGAATTTCGTTGAATGTTTTATTTGGTGATGTGCGACTGTCAAAATATTAGTATGATTATATTTAATATTGATTATTATTTGTTTTATCATATGTGTATATATATATGATATTTTATTCATATATTTAAAACAACTAATTTTATTATATAACATGTCGTAAAGTTGATTATATATGGGTTAATATTGATTGTTGATGGTTTATGTGAGTTCGTTATTATTATCGTTTTGGTCGTCAATGTTTCTTTATCACGTATACTTTAACACTATATAATGGTAAATCTAATATTTAGATAAATATATGAATATAAATATATTTATATCATCATGAGATGCTTATGTTTTATTAATATTTTTTAATATGTAGGTTAACCATTTTGGATGTTGATTGGTTATCTCATTTTGATTTTTTATGTCGCTATTATAAACTTATTGTTGTATAAAATTTATTTATAGTTTCTTAATTGATATATGAAATTTTATTTTAATTCATGAAACTAAGTTTATATTTTTTATGTCACTAACACTTCAAAAATCTCTTTTGTCGCGCAGGGCGCGACCAACCACCTAGTATCATGGTAAATACTTAAAAGCATTTATTGCATTTTTCGGTGTATAAGCTTTTGAAATTGGTCTTGATTTTGTTGTCGCTATTACAACTGTTGAAAGATGTTTTTTAACAATAAAGATTACAAAGACACATCGATGCAACCCGGATTGGAGATCAATTCCCGAATGATTGTATGATTTGTTATGTTGAAAAATATATATTTAAAGACATTAAAATGAGATCTTAGTGAAATGTTTCATGAGATGAAAGATCGTAAGATGCTTTTGTAAGATCATTTTTAATTTTGATAATATCATTTAGTTAGATATATATATATATATATATGTTACTTATACTTTAAACGAGATAAAATAATTTTTTTGGAACCGCCACTGGATACTGGTGATAGCGAAATTGAATATTGGCGAGCATTTCTCCAATTGTATTAATTATGCAACTTCTAGAGGTTTGTGCCTAATTGATAATATATTTGTCACCAGTAAGGATCCATCTCTCTAAAACTTTTCTCTCGCTTCTCATTATCTTTGTGCTCCTCTCGTCTTCTCCAGATCCTCTCTGCCGGTGTCCGACGTTTTGCCGGCGTCGTGCGTGTAAATATTTTCTTCTTCCCTTTTCTTTCATCTCAGCTTACCCTCACCCATTTCCAGCGCTTCCCTTTTTGGTCTCGTTCCCACTTTGCCCGGAGGTCCATTCCTCTTCTCCACTCAATCATCGCTTTTTATTCTCTTCTTCTTTCTAAACCCGGCGATTGAGTGTCTACTCCATCACATCCTAGATCCACTCGGACTATGGTGTGGCTGGCAATTTTCACTCACTTATACATGCATGGCAGATTCCAGTGTCTGGAGATGTGTTGGTGGTCGCAATCGTGATTTGCAGAGAGATCTAGTGGTTTCAAACTTTTTTCGGGTTTGGTGGCGAACAATAAACGAGGTCTTGCAGCGGTGTGTTGGATCTTCCATCATTCACTGGTGATCCGGCGATATGGTGGCGGCCGTTTCCCGGCGTCTCACTTTTCCGGTCAACGATTGGTGCATGATGGACACGTGGATTTTCTTCACCTAGCGCATTCCTCTTTACTATAAGCTTCTGGAATTAATAAAATGGGCTTACTTCGGGCCTTTCTTTTGTTTTGGGTTGTGGGCTTCTGTATTGGGTTTTTTGCTTTATTTTATTTTTTGTCGACTGCTTTGTATTTCGCCTAAGTGATTACCTACTTTGCGCTCAGCATATCTCCACTTCGGCATGGGCTTTAAGCCGGTTAATCGGGATTCAAGGGCTCTAGACATAGTTCTAGATGTTGTAATCCCTTCTAGGGATATGGTTCTCTCCTTACATGGAGATTTAGGTGTTCTTAGGTTTAGTATTAGTAGTTTAAAATTTCAGTTAATTATTCTGAGTGGGTCAGTATCTTCTCCCTAGTGGGATCTGTTGTCAGAGTCGTGACAACATCAAAATACTTCATAAGCGATTAAAAAAAAATGCCTCAATTCATAAAACTGTCTATAATAATAAAACAAGTCACATAGGAAAAAAACTCAAACCGGATTATAGTTCTAAAGCATAATTCTTCTTCCTTTCTTTTCTACGAAATCGTTCATTAAACTTTCGAAATCAACATCTTTTAGCAATTCTCTTTCAATGGATAAGATGACCAAGTCACTCAATCTCTCATGTGACATAGTCGAACGAAGATACGACTTTATTAGCTTTAGTTTTGAAAAACTTCTTTTTGCAGATGCAACCGAAACCAGAATAGTCAACAATATACGGTAAACAATCCATGAGTTTGGATAGCAACCCTTAGTTGCTTTCAAAAAGTCTAGCACTTCAATAGGCTTCTTAACTTCTTTTGGTAAAGCTTCTCGTAGAACTTTAAGTTCCAAAAAAAGATCATTACCAACAACATCTAAATGCTTTCCAAAGGTCAAAGAATATTCAAGATTGATACAAGAAGCCATCAAACTATCATCACTCGCTGATTGCAATTTTCTCAAATCAAACAAAAAGCCAAATATTTGTTCATACTTCTGAAATTGTTCAAATCTTGTCTNATCTTGTCCCGAGTGAGATGAGGGCTTGATCCATGATTTGGATGAAGTAGTCAACTCTAAAGATCTCCTCAGGTGATAATATAACATTTCTCTCCATGTTATATGACTCTTTGCCAAAATGTTTTTTTCTTCTAATTATCCGCTTTGCTTTTTAAGGAAATACAGGCTCAACCTCCATAGACTCAACAATCACTATAGCTTCTTCTTTAGCTTTCTTAAAGCCTGAATCTCTATATTTTTGAAAATAAGAAACCAATCCCTTCAGTTGAGCAATAGCCACATCAATATACATGTTTTCCGACTGCAAACTCTTACTCACAATGTTAACAACATATAAAAGATTATACCAAATTACTATGGAAACCAAGAACTCAAAATTTCCAATTCCATGTGTTTCACTGGTTGCAAGACATTCAGCATCACTTTGCTCTTTTGAATCATCACTTTTTTCAGCAATATAAATTAAAGTGTCCATGATTTTAGGAGTTTGAAATCGTATTGCTTTTACACTTTCAAGATGACTCTCCCAACGAGTTTGTGATAAAGACTTAAGTGTTAAACCATCCACGTGATCTTCAAATATTTTCCACCGCTTAACTGAAGATGAAAAGAAGCAATAAGTACGTTGAATAATCCCAAAAAATGAGATTGCCTTTGAAGAAGTAGTTGTCATATCACAAAGCGCAAGATTCAAACTGTGACAACTACATGGTGTATAAAACGCTATGGAATTCATTTCAAGAAATCTTTTATGCACTCCATTATGTTTTCCCTTCATATTAGAGTCATTATCATAACCTTGTCCTCTCACATCGTCAATGTTCAAGTCAATAGCGAGAAGCACATTTTGAAGCTCACGAAAAAGTCCTTCTCCAGATGTATCATCAACTTTCAAAAACGTTAAGAAGAATTCTTCGATCTTAACTGAAGTTCCTGAAACATCTACACAACATATGAGAACAGTCATTTGTTCATGATGGCTAATATCAGGATTGCAATCAAGAATAACAAAGAAATACTCGGCACTTTGAATTTTTTTGACAGCCATAGCTTTTATCTCATTGCCCAATAAAGCTATTAACTCATTTTGAATCTTATTGCTGAGATAATGAGAACGAGGTTCGCCTTCTTTGAATCTTCTCCAATGTTCTATCATCACATGATCAAAATCAGCAATCATCTCTATAAAGCTTAAAAAATTTCCACAACCTTCTTCTCCAATCTTCTTGTGGCTTCCAAGAAATGCTAAATTCTGCTTAGCAAGAGTTTTTACCACATATATTATCCTAAGCAACACCCGCCTCCAGTGGATTTTTTCTTTATTAATTTCATCATGAGCATATTTGTCAATGGTCTGATTTTTTTGCAACTTGAGGTCTAGTCCTGACCATTGCTTCATACACAAGATGTGTTCATGGCCAGATTCATGTTCCTTTAGCCTTTTCAAATCATTTCTCCAATCACTGAAACCTGTAGAAGACAACTGACTATTTTTATTCTTATTGAACAACTTGCAACAAAAGCAAAAGACCTTGTTCAATGTTTTTGAATACACTAGCCAACGTCGATCTTCTTTTCTTTCATCACCCAATTGTCTGATGTAATATAAATGTGAGAAATGCCTCTTCAGTCTATCTTTAGGAAAATTATAATCAATTGGCAGTCTTTTTGTAGGGCCTTGTACAACCATAAAGTCCCTCTATTCATTCCATCCTCCTTTTATGTTTTCCCAATTTCTAGGATCATACATATCCAAAAATCCACAAGGTTCTTTCAAAGTATCACTTTTCTCCTGTTTATTCTGATTCTCACCATCATTAGCTTCCAACTCTTCATCATTCACAACATTTATATTCTCTGATTCAAAAGTAGCTTCTTCTCTTTGAACCTTATTAATATTCTCATTCACTTCATCTTCTCCAAAAACATCATTATTTTCCATAGACTCATCTAAAGGATCAAGTTTTTTTGAAATACTTGAATAAAGCGTTTTCTTGAGATTTTTTTTTTTTTTTCCTATTCTCTACTCCAGATGCTTGATGTATTTTGTTTGAAGACATCGTTCTGTCATATAATAGTCGAACATAAAATCACCAATTAGACTTTTGAAATCCTTTACAATATTTATTCTAGAAACAATTAGTTATAAAAAAAACTAAATACAATGAAGTGAATAACCTTAATGATGATGATTTCCTATGAAAAATAAATTGGTTGTCTTTTAACCAAATTCTTATGAAGATTTTAGAAGAGAATTGTTAATATGAATGTGAAGAGGCAAACAAAAAAAAAGAGGAAGGAGGCGAAAAAAAAGTCAAGAGTTCTTCTTCTTTTTTTCTAAATTTTTTAATTAAAATTATTTTATAAATTTGTAATTGGTTGATGGCCTACCATAACACATATCACGTAACTAACATATTTATATATGGCATATTGACTTTTATAAGATATTCTTATTATATATTTGATACAAATATATTTATATTAGCATATATTAATAACTAACAATTTTTTTCTTCCAAATTGTTGCCCCAAACATTGGCTTCTTCTCAACTCTTTTAGGCACGAGCCTATCTGTTGTACCCTTTGTTGGATTGATTTTCTTTTGTTTAATGCAATTCAGTTGACAAAAAAAGGAGGTTCGTACCTACAAACAACCATTGCTTTCTGTTAGTGAAGTATCACTTATCGAAATAGTCATTCAAAAAATATTATAGACCTTTACTTATACTTCAACAATGAGAAACTTAGAAATGATGGTGTGAGTTTCACACCATATGAGATTTTTTTTCATGCACTCTAATCATCTTCTTAGCATCATCAATTTGTCTCTACTGCTTCTTCTCCTTACGTCCTCGCCATGATGAGTTCATGCTAAAGTCGTAAAACTTCTTCATTCCCATACCCCGAGGCTTTGGTAGTTATGGCCTCATCAATAACCTTCTTCTACTCATCCGATTTTTCAATCTCTCGCTCCATCACATCCATCGTAGGTCTTGATTTGGATATGGATCCTCTCAACTCATCCATATCTTATCTTCGATGTCAAACTCTCAATTTTTCGCTATATTTGCCGTCGAAACAGTCGACTTTTCAAAATCTCCTTCAACATCGTACTTATCATCATCGATGAAATCTACACTACTCAAAAATCATTTAATGAAATAAAACATTATATATGTATATACATATATTTTCCTTTTGACACAACTTATGTATTATCTTTTAAAATAAAAATATATTTAAAATTTTTGTATTATCTATTAACAATAAATTTTTTTCACACATTTATTTAATAATCTATTTTTGACCAAAATCTCTTATTTTATCAACTTTATTGCTATATATAAGTATCAAAGTGTTATTTACCACTTATCAAAAATTTATATTTAATATTTATGAAAAAAAATTAATTAGAATATGTATATTTTTCCTAACACTAGTTTTCTATATTTTTAGATTATATCCTTTGATTCCATTTCTTTTTTGAACATCTAAAATCATTATATTAAATTGGAACAAAGTACTCATCCTTTGGTTCCATATATATTTACAAATTTTTAATTTTGTACTATAAAAATTGGTTATAGATAGGATTTTTAAAAAATCTTATAAGTAACCCTCAATTAGCCAAATCTATATATATATTATTATTTTTGTTCAGTCCAAATTATCTCTTTCTTTAGAAACGTTTCTTTTTGTCACATTGTAAAATTATGAAATCCAGAAATAAGGAATCGTATAATTGAGCAGATAGGATAAGAATAAACATCCAATACTCTAAAGTAGCCGAATAATCCACGTGGCAACAGCTGTATGGTTAATAATGAGTGTTTAGCTGGGTTTATGAATAATTAATCACCCGCCAAATTTAAAAATCAGTAAAAATAAATTAATAAAAGTCTTAAAAAGGTTTACACTTTACAGGAAAGGCAAATCCTTTGGAGAAGATATCAAAGAGAAAACCCCTAACTCTCTCTCTCTTTCATCATCAATGGCGGATTTGGATAAACTAGAGAGTGGAGGAGCCGCCGTTAATGGCGACATTGTATACGGCGGCGCAGCGGTGGAAGAGAGCGAGAGAGAGAGGCTAACGGCACTAGAAGGAATCTCTGTGTTGGATTTCGATCTGCTTTGTTCGACGGTTGCGCTTCAGACTCAGGGAAAATGGAGGAAACTGGAGAGCTCAGAGAGAGAAGATGATGAATATAGTGGCGGCGTCTTACGGCATTGGGAAGGCGACGTTATGGATTGCTTAGAGGATCGTCATCTCTGTATCGAATCCGCTTGGTAGGTTTTTTTTCCCCCTCTTGTCTTATATCATTCTTAAATCATCAAATTCATTTCCAGAAATCGGATTTTCCTTTAAAGATTTATACTTTTATTATCCCCTTAGTTCATGTGTTTGATAAGTTGTGGGAATTTTCTAATATCAAATTTAAGTCAAAAGAAAATTCCAAGTATTCAACATTTGGTGAACATTTAGAGTAATTGAGTTGTTGTTTATCATTCCTGGAAGAGTGATTATGAAACAATACTCTTTTTGTATAATAGTGTATTGATCTTGTTTCAGCTGTCCATGCTACAGATTTGGGAGAAACATGTCACGGACTGGTTTTGGTTCTTGTTTTCTTCAGGTATAAGATCCTATTGATTAAGTATAATTGATCTCTGACTTTCTTGTTTACCTCGTTTTTGAGTTGCTTACAATCATTGAAAGCTGCTGAGTTTTGTATTGTATTGAGATTTAATCCTTTTAATCAATTTTGTGTGTATCAGGGTGCTGTTCATACGATTCTTATTGTGGGTCTCTTATTCAATGTTGCAGCCTTTGCTATTACCAAAAGACACTGCTTTATCTATCTGGCTGTAGCTTTTGTCCTTATGATTGGAACCTACTTGGGTTTCTTCCGTATGCAGATACGAAGAAAGTTTAACATTAGAGTAAGCACATTCCTTCATTTACGTTCTTTCTCTGAGTTGTGTTAAGAAATTTGTTGTTTATTCATTTTGATTCTCTGACTTAATACAGGGCAGTGATAGTTTCTTTGATGATTGCATACACCATATCATTTGTCCATTCTGTACATTAACTCAGGTGAGTGTTCTTCAAAGATCATTCCTTTGAAATCAAGCTGTATTTCGTTATCATCTTTTGGTTCAACTTGCTTGTGATGTAATGCAGGAATCGAAAACGCTGGAGATGAACAATGTCCATGACGGTATCTGGCATGGTCGAGGAGACACACTATGTATAGGTAGCTATCCTGAAGGAAAAGCTTTTCTCCAGCTGCATTCTCCTCCAGTCATTGTATCAACAATGTCATCTGAACCCTAACAACACACTCAAAAGAGTTTCATATATACTGAAAACCAAGCTCTTGAGCCTCCTTAACCATCATCATCCGGTGATAGTGATAGATTAGCTTCACCATTGAAACAGATTCATATCAGAAGAAAACTTTCATGTTTGTTTTAGAAACTCTGATGTATAGCAAACATGAAGATTGATGAAAGGAGAAACATTGAGAATCCATGTGTTTGCCAAAAGCAGAGAAGCAAAACCAAAAGGAAACTTATAACTACAATAAGACATGTACATGAATGTAAACACTTTATTCAAATCATCTGTGTGCCATTCTCCATTTCATTGTTTTATGTTCACTGTTCTTTGGTTCTAAAGAATACAGGACACCACCAACCGCGTAAATACAAATCTGTGGGGTTAGAATGAACCAAAATCCATAATAATAAAAAGCAAAAAGGAAGAGAAGAGAATGAAAAATAAACAAGAGGGAACATTAGAACATATACTTTCTTTCTATGTTCTCTCATCTCTAAGATGTGTAAATTGTTTTGACTCCTATGATGATGATGATGATGATGATGACAAAGTTGAAATCTTTCTTCTCCTACGGCGCCATCAAACCATCCACTGTGTAAGAAAGCGACTTAGCCCAGTCGGTTTTAAGCACCATTGTTTGCAGCGTGTGCATCACATCGTATCCTGGATCAAGCTTCCGTTGCCAACCCTATAAACGATTGAAGCAAACTTAATTTCTCTAGAGTTTATAAACAGCAACATGCTCTAAGCTTAGCTTTCAGTCCCAAGCTCTTTACAAATACATTCTACAACAATAACCATGATACTTAGTGTAATCTTAAATCTAAGTGACTCACCTCGAGAACTAATGTAGTTACCATCACGGTGCACACATTCCCGTCGATATTAACTCTATGCCGTCTTACTTTCTCGAGTAATTCATGCATACAATCTGCTGGATGTACTAAATCTCCTTCAGGGGTTCCCCAAAATTTGAATGCTTCTTCTACTTCCTAAAATGGTATACAAATATCAGCCACATATTTGAGAAATGTAAATGTTCTCTGAAATATAAGGAGCCTTGGTGTAATTATATTGATACCTCAATAAAAGCCTCTGGATTAGGACAATTTTGCTTTCTTGATAATTTAAGTGTTCGCTCAGCAGCAGTTCTGCCATCTCTAAGCGCAACCGCCTTGAAAAAATCAAGTAAGTTCTCCCGATCATTCTTTGCAAGCTCTGCAGTCATTCCTACATCGAGGAAAACGATATGTGGCTTCTTTGTTTTGAAAAGGCCTCCACGAGATGCCTTTTTCCGGACAAGGATATTTCCAGGATGCATATCAGCGTGAATAAAGTTATCAACCTGAAACCGAAATTCCATTTGAGATTAAAAGCATCAGTGACGCGTATAAGCCATCTTTAAATACGATGAAAATGTTAATACCAGAAGCATCTTCAAGAGGGCATGAGTCCCAATGTGTGCTAATCTAGTCTTGATCCATTCATGTCCTTCCATGCCATCAACATAACGTGCCACACTTTCTCCATGCTCATATGTCTCTACCAAAACAGCAGGATGTACAAGTGGATACACCGGTTTAGGAAAAGAGACATCTTTCCATCTACGGAAATTGTATATGAACCGACTCAAATGAGAAGCTTCTCTAGCTAGATCAACTTGTGACAACATAAAGACACCAAACTGTTGCACACTTTCGTCTAATCTCAACCATTTCAAAGCTGGAAGTAAAGTCGATATCTTTGCAACCAAATTAATTATCACGAAATCTCTCCTAATCGATTCACCAACACCAGGATGTCTAACTTTTACAGCAACTAACGAAGATTTAGATTTTTGTCCAGGATACTGAAACCTTAAAGAAGCTCTATGTACTTGGGCAATACTCCCAGATGCAATTGGTGCCTCTTCAAACTCCTCGAAAATCTCAGAGAGTTTACGACCAAATGCCTTCTCGATAGTTTTTTTAGTATATGCAAAACTATGCTGAGGAGCATCACTGTGAAGCTTTGAGAGCTGTGAACACAAATCCTTAGGGAAGAGATCTGGTCTCGTAGCTGCCCATTGACCCCATTTGATAAAAGCAGGACCTGCTCTTTCCAAAGTTCGATGAACCATCTCAAGCCACAAAGTCCTAAAACGAGGTCCACATACTTCAACAACTAGACCCATCAGAACACTAGGAGTAAACAAACAAGCTATATAAAAAGCTCTCCAAATCAAAATAAAACCCTCTATAACCGATAACAATAACGAAGTTAAAAAGATAGGACCATTCTTTGCCCTTGTATAGAGTGATTTATGTGAAGGATAGTGATCTATAGGAGCTCTTTGCGCCCAAGCTACTTGTCCACAAGTAACAGCAACGATGCCAGGTATTAACAAGTGTGATCGGGTAAGCGACAAGCTAAACGCTTGAGCGATAGTACTTATACGAGGTAAGCTCCATTGGCGATGAAGCCTTTTCCAAGCAACTTGGGCATGATGGGAAACTACATTTTCTACAGAGGCTGTAGAATAACTTCGAAACAGGTGATTAATCAAAGAACTTCCTTTAAGATCTTGTTGGGTCAATGTACAATGTCGATTACTCGGAATTCTAGCAGAGGAAGAGTACACTCTGAATTGTGGCGACCTTAAAGCAGCTGTAAAAGCAGTTCTATAGCTTCTCCAATCGGACCCTTTGTGTGTGTGTGTTCCAACGACTCTAAAGATATAAAATCTGCAAGAAACCAATGAAGGACAAGAAATTCACTAAGAGAGCGATCCGATCAACGTTAAAACTCCAAAATTTCGAAACTTTACATTTAGAAATCAGTATTAGTTCCACATTTGGAATCAGGAATCAGTTTCGGAGGAAATAGGAAACAAAAAACCTGATCAGAATTCATGTCGAACAAATTATGAAACTGCGTGGGACTACGAAAAAAACCTTGACATGGCGACGACGGTGAGGAACAACGGCAAGAAAATGCGAAAACGCCGGTTGTTGAATATGGATCTCTAAAACGTTGAAGTGGAGGGGCATTTTCTCATCGACCTTAGCTTGGGAGAGCAAGGGAATTAGCAAGGAACTAGTATGTCGCCGTTATATCCCGGCGTTAATTGGGTTCGAAACAACCTCCCGGAGAAGACCTAAAGCCGAGACGGAGAGAGAGAGAGAGAGAGAGAAGGTCTCAGGACAATGATTTTCGTTAGAGGGGAGAGAGAGAGAGAGAGGCCCACAAAGGCAAATTGAGTTTTTGTGGGCTTAAGCTTAATAATAAAATTGATAGAGTCGACGTGTGCCATTGTCAAACCAAGCAATGATGTCAACACACAAAGCCCTTTGGTCGGTCTCCACATACAACCTGTCTTAACAATGAATCTTCGTACCAAACTTACTTTATTTGTAAAAAGTGAATATGTATACATATAGTTAAAAAAAATTGGATTTTACTTGTTTGGAATTTGTTGGGTATAGGCCGTGTCCATGTAAGACCCAAGAGATTTTAAGCCCACCAAGAGGCTTATGGGACAAGAATCGAAGTCCACGACGAGGTCGAGTGCGGTGCCGTTGGAACAGTAAGCTTAAAGCCTATCGCCGAGATGAATAGTTTCCTATGAACCGAACCGATGAGTTAAGACGTATGTACATGTCTGCTCAACCTAGTTGAATGATGACCAAGAGGCATTATAAAAGGGAACATGAGACCACTGAGAAGGGGGTCCGCAAATCTGAGAAAAGTTAGAGAGAAAACATTTACACTCTAAAAGGCTCGTCAAACTCCCAGACGATCTTAATCTTTGTAATCTTTTCTTTTAAATACGAACTCAAATCAAAAGTCAACTAGCATTAATTCAACAATTGGCGAATTCACTCGGGACTCATTTGAAAGGAATAAGAAAGAAAAAATAACGAACCAAAGTCAGCTAGACGAGTACATTCAAGTCGAAGATATCACCGACCAACCGGAAAACCGAACAGACCAGGTGACCATCGAATAACTAATAGATCAGATTTTAGAGACGTCAGTAAACAGAAACCAGAGAACAGACACACAAGAAGAAACCAACCAGTCACTAGTACGTAGCCTATACACCCAGGAACAGGAGTCGCGACACCTGAAGAGCAAGTTCGAGGTAGTCATAACAGCGAACATGCGTCGCGCCGAGCTCGAAGCACTCAACGAGAATCTCTTCGGTTCCATCAACACCCCACCTTCTACCTCTAACAATCCGACTCCACTCGACGCGAACCTTCAAATGGTCACCCCTACAAACCACGACGATCTGACTGATCAAAACGACGAGATAAGGATGTTGAAAGCTCGTATCTAAGAGATGAGCTCCCTTGTCTACCGTGCCACAAGCTCGACACCAGAGATCGAGCGATCGTCGAAGAGACCCATCGAACTCCCTTCACAAAGCGTATCACCAAAAATTAAATCAAGCACAAGACAAAAATCAAGTTTCCCACCTTCGAAGGAAACGCCGACCCGACCCGTTATATGACGGCTTTCACGATCGCGATGGGTCGTACCAATTTACTAATGAAGAAAGAGACGCTAGTCTCTGTCAGCTGTTCGTCGAAAATCTGGGAGGAGCCGCACTCTCATGGTTCTCTCATCTTGAAGTCCGATTAGTAGACAGTTTCCAACAACTATCCACAACCTTTGTCAAACATTACTCCATGTTCATATGGAGAAGAAAGCGCTAACTGACGACCTTTGGGCACTCAGACAGAGTCATCGTGGACCCATGAGGACTTTCATTTAAAGATATAAAGAAGTTGTGTCGAAGGTGGCGATTTTTGATGAAGCTGCCATCGTCGCGCTTAGGAACGCGCTCTGGTACGAATCTCGGTTCAGAAAAGAGTTACTCTTATATTAGCCACAAACTCTCGAAGACATCCTCCATCGTGCAAACAGATTTATCGAAATGGAGGAAGAGAAGGTGGCCATGGCTCGGAAACACGTCAAATTTCACGTCGCGAAGAGAAAAGGAAGAACATTTTGAATCTTGGAAATTTTACGAAGGCCGGCCCAAACATGACAGAGGAAAGAACAAAACCTATTTCGTCGATGAACAGAAGACACATTCAACCCAAAAATGGGACATAGACCGCAACGCCTTCTGCGACTTCCATAACCACGACAACCACAACACCGAAGATTGTCGCCATTTTGAAGGATATGCTACCAAGAAAGACGAGGTAGAAACAAAATTCGATGAGCCAACCAGTATCCGCTTAGGAATGAGAGAAAACGCTATCAAAACTACCGACAAAATCAAACTTGCGAAGATCATAACGTCGAGCCAGAAAGACAAGTCATAACGATAGATATGGAACCACCTTAACAACATCTAGATAATCGACGAGGCAAAGGAATCCATAACCCTCGAAGAAGAATTAACGTGATCATAGGAAGGGTACGACGTCACAACAACTTCATACGGTGAAGGATAAAAGACAAGCATCTAGTACTTGCTACCCATAGCGGAATGGCGAGCAGAGTCCAAAAACATGAGCCCATCAAATTTACTAGCGACGACACAATAGGAGTCATCGATCCAAAAAAAACATCATCATCGTTGAGCTTGTCATCAAAGACTGTGAAGTAATAAGAATCATCATCGACATTGGTAGCTCGGTCGACATCATATTCAAAAGTACCATGCGTAAATTGAAAATTGGCAACAAAGAAATAAAAAGGATGACAAAATCACTAACAGGATTCAGAGACGACTCGACCGTGACGATTGAAACAATCAAGCTACCAATCTGCATTAACAGAAGCCTAACCGTCATAAAATCCCAAGTCGCTGACGAGCATCCTATTTTTAATGCTATTAAGGGAACGCCTTGGTTGTGTGCAATGAAAGCGGTAATGTCAATTTTTCACCAATGCATCAAGATGCTAACCCCTAAAGGCACTATCACCATTAGAGGAAATCAGCGTACGACCAGAAGTTTCTTTATAGCCGAACACAAAGCACGAAAAAGCTAAGAATTGTAGCAGCTACAGTTGGAGAGCTCGAGACGACCAGACCTCCCCAAAGAAAAGAAAGAGTCAAACTGCAAACACATTGACCAAATCAGCATCAACAACAACAACCCAGAACGCTGCGTGGGGATCGCTCGGGAGCTTGACGAAAATATAAGGGAGAAGCTTATTGCTTTCCTTAGAGAAAACGTATCCAAAGCAGACCAGAGCGATAATCGAACTACCATCACCAAAAAACACCAGAGAAATCCAAAGGCTGACGACCCGTGTCGCTGTCTTGGATATATTTATATCCTTATCGACAGACCGTTGCCTTTTTTCTATTAGCTACTTCGAGGAAACAAAAGATTCGAGTGGGACGAAAAATGCGAACAAGCCTTCAAAGAATTGAAAGAATATTTATCATCACCGCCAATCTTAGCAAAACCCAAAGAAGATGAAACTCTACTACTCTACATCTTGGTCTCAACTACCGCTATAAGCGGTGCGCTAGTAAGAGAAGACATGGGCGAACAAAAATCCATTTTATACGTCAGCAAAACTATCAAGGAAGCAAAAATATGATACCCTACATTGGAAAAACTTGTCTACGCCATCGTCATCTCTGCCAGGAAATTGCGACCTTATTTTAAATCACATTCGATCGCCGTCCTCACAGCTCAACCACTCACAACCATTCTCTGTAGACCTATCCAATCAGGACGAATGACCAAGTGGACGATCGAACTAAGTGAGTATGACATCAACTTCAGAGGAAGAACAAGTGCAAAGTCCCAAGTACTTGCCGACTTCATCATTGAACTACCCCTGGAACTGATGAGCGATGATGAAGCCCCTCAAATATGGTCCCTATACGTCGAAGGCGTGTCCTGCTATAGGGGATCGGGCATCAACATCCAGCTAGAATCACCCACCAGCCTTGGCTTTAACGCATCAAACAATAAAGCTGAATACGAAGCCATCATCGCAAGGCTAAAATTAGCCAAGGGAATTAGGGCCAGAAAATTCAAAGCATTATGTGACTCGCATCTCATCGCCAGCCAGTTCTCCGGAGATTACAACGTGAAAAGCAAAAGGATGGATGCCTACTTACGAGTTGTACAAGTCTTAGCGTGAGATATGGAGCACTTAGAGATAGTCAAAATCCCCCATTAAAAAAACCAAAGTGGCCGACGCACTGGCAACAATTGCACCATCATCCGACGCGAACCTATGAAGAACCATAACAGTCGAGAAGATTGCCAAACCTAACATTTGTATGACATTCGGCGCCGATCTCAAACCATCTCCCACCAAATTGAGAAACAAGATCAAGTTGTACATAGAAGACGGGAGAGTCCCGAAAGATAAGTGGGCCACTCGCAGACTAAAAGCAAGAGTTCCCCACTACATTATGATCGATGAACATCTGCTAAAACATGACTCAATCGATATCATCTTGACTTGCCTCGGCACCGATGAAGCTGCCCGCGTTATGACAAAAACTCACGAAGGATCTGGCGACAACCACTCTAACGGACGAGCATTGGCCCTCAAGATAAAAAAACACGAACATTTCTAGCCTACTATGATCGCAGATTGCCACAAGTACACATTAAAATGCGAACAATGCCAACGACACGCATCAACATCGACCCAAAGCCGACATCCCGCAGAAAAAAGTTCTTCATCATCATGACATACTACTTCACCAATTGGGTAGAAACCATGCCCTACGAAAAGATAAATGTTTGTGAGGTTCAAAACTTCGTTTGGAAATACATCATCTGCCAACACGGCTTTCCGTACGAGATTGTCACCGACAACGAAACACAATTTTGTTCTCATAGGTTCAAAAATTTTGGCGCAAAACGGAAAATCCTGTTGAGCCATTCAACATCGAGAACCCTCAGGGTAACAGACAAGCAGAAGCCACCAACAAAACCATCGTCAACGGATTGAAAAAGAGGCTCGAAAAGAAGAATGGACTATGGGCAGACGAGCTCGATGGCATCCTCTGACATAGTTCACATAGTATAAGACATAGTTCCCGCCCAAGACGGCTGAAACTCCCTGAATATAACGACCTCAAAAACACCATGCTACATGACAAGCTTGACAAAGCGAAAAAATGCAAGAACATGAACTGTTGCGAATATACAACTATCAACAAGCGGTAGCAAGGCATTACAACAAAAACATCAACGTCAAACATTTCTCAGAAGGCGATCTCGTCCTCCGACACGTCTTTGAGAGCACCAGAAAATATCGGGCATGCAAGCTAGGTATAAAAGGGGAAGGACCCTACCAAATCAAAAGTGTCGTAAAGTGGGGCGTATATCAACTCGCTGACCTCTAAGGAACAATGCAAACTCGCTCCTGGAACGCAAGGCACCTCAAAATTTTATACTACTAAGTTAGGTAACAATGTAACATGAACTACAAATGACTTGATTCCTTATAATTGGTACGTACGCAGCCCGACAACGGTGCAACTGCAGATATATATAGGGTATATACCCATTTTTCTTCACAAAATTTACCTTGGAACAAATCCAACATGAGACTCGCAATAAAGTCAAGCTCAAAAACTCGCAACAAAGCCGAGCTTAGACTCGCGATAAAGCCAAGCTCATACTCCAACAAAGTCGAGCTTAGACTTGCAATAAAGCCAAGCTCAGACTCCCATTGACATCCTGGCCATATAGTCAATATGGTAATAAGGAACAAACTAAGCAATGATACCTGCACTAGTAAAGCCAAATAACTATTCTCACGTCTCGAATAAACACATGCAACACATAAACCGAGCCCAAACTCGTAAGCTCTTCATTTTTCAAACAATTATGGAAAAGTTTTGGTTAACATTACCTCGCACCTTCGAGACCATTCTCGCAAACAACAAAAAAAATAATTGATCGACGAACTCCAACCACAACGTCAGAGTAAACGAAAGAAAATTATATAAAGAGCGAAACAAAAAGACTAGATCAAGAATGCATAACGAACTTTCCATTATATAAAAAGTTTTAAGGTTACATGCGGAAAGCAGAAAAGCATGCATTAAATATATATATAAACATACAAACTTAAACATTGGGAACAGAGGGGTCGACGATGTCAACAAACTAGACCGGCAAAACAGAACCACTAGATCGTTGGGATAAATCCGATGATGGAACAATAACCCAAGGAGGAGCCAACGAACTTCCCAAATCCTCTTCGGTTAATTTGGTGACGACCACCCCATTTCGAACACTAATCTTCTTGGCCAATTCCTCCTCCAGATTCTCGAGCATATTTTTAGGCAATGACCCTCCAAATTCGACCACTATGTCAAAAAACTTTTTCAACCCTTTATAGTAGGCGATTGAGTCGTCGACACCCTTAACGTCCCTCATTTTCTTTAGATGACATCGAACCTTCGTAAAGCGCTCGACGATGCTAGTCTGCCATATATTCCGAGCCGCAGGAATACCATCCCTCACAGACTGTTTGAACCTCCCCCTCAACTCAGCCCTGTCATGATTAGCCTCTTCCAAATTCTCCTTCAGAGAACCGTTCTCCTCACGAAGCTTTTTCACCTCAGCTTCAAGGTCGGCATGATTGGCCGAGAGGCCATCATAATTAACCTTCATTGCCTTGAGGGTAGCACTAACAAGATTCATTTTCTCAATAGATCTCTTAACAAGACCATACACCTCTTCCACCTGCTTGTTAAGCTTGACTTGGAGCTCGTCCAAAACCTTTACCTTTTCTTGTTCGACCTTAAAGACGTTCCAGAACTTGTCTCCATACGCACCGAACTCCTTCAAAGCATTGCCGGCCTTACACAACCTAAGTTTAAACCACCTAAAATGTGGTTCACCATAGCCCCAGTCTGCAAAAAAATCAGAGGTTAGACCATTCACGACATAATTGGTCAACTGAAACCTCATGAGCGTATCATAAGGTAAAAACTGGAGAAATCATCAAAAAATTATGGAGTTTTGGCACCGTTACCTCCTCGATAAAAGTTATTTGCTGGAGAAAATGAAAAAATAAGCCACCACACACTGGTATATCATCGTACATCTTGAGGACGTCATCGTAATGGAAGTCAAAGGGAATAAGAGGATTGTCCACTCCATAGCGCCTCGACAAACCCTCGTCAATAGTCTCTGGCATAACCTCCATGATGGGGGCCTAATCAAGCTGGAAACCATCGCCAACCTCCACCCCAACTCCAACGGACCCATCCACGGCGGCATCATCTCTATTACCTTATGTTATAGCCAAAGCCCTATGGGCTTTCTTTTGCGCCCTTAGCTTGTATTGAACGGTCCTATTTCTCTTATTTCCCATTGCAGCGACTTTCTTCCTAGCAGCCTTCTCATCCAAGGTTAGAACGCGATCATCGGTCTCGCCCGTATCGCCAACTCTAACAACATCGGCGGCTTTCTTACTCCATTTATCTTTAGGGAACACGACAGGCGCGAGTAGCTTAGTCATGGCTGCTACTTTCTTCTACACAACCTTGGTTCTCAAGTCGTCAACAAAAATGGGGAAGCATCTCTTTCTGAAGAGAATAAAGGCAACGATTCCAATTCACTGCAAATACTAACCGAAAAATTAATACAACAAACACGCGATGAGCTAGAAGAAGACGAGCCGAGAGGTTGACTTACCACGAGAAATACGATTGAGGATTTTTTNTCCCCCCCCCCCCCCCCTCCTTCACTTGACGAACCCTCGAGTTTGATCTTCCTAACGTTGTCGAAGAAGTGCATATGATAGTCTTTGAGATTCAATGGATAATATGAAACAACAGAGAAAACATGTTAAGGATCTAGAAGAAAAGAAACGAAGACGAGATCACCAAAGAATTCTACGAATAAACAATTTTCACCCCTGGAATATTCGTAATCACATGATGGAACCGAAGCCTCGTTTACCTTCACAAAGAACCACCTGCGCTTCCAATCCTAAATCTCTTTCTTTACTCCAGTGAGAAACTTATGCTGACATAAAAGAAGTCAGTATCAACATTGACCCTATTAACAGTGTTGGGCATATTATTTATCTTCGTGATATTGTCGAAGAATTTTCCACAAAAATCAACGTCAGCCTCGGCGGCAAAGACGAGTATCCCCACCAGGTTTTGCATCGACGCTGTCCCATTTTGGGAGATAGCCATTTCTCGTTTTGCACAATAGTCCTAGAAGACCGTGAAGTACCCATATGGCGGACTCCATGGCCTCTCATGAGGAGTCGGAATCCTAAATTGTAGATTAGGATCGTCAAAACTACATCATCTAGAAAGTGCTAGGAGATGTTCCCTATTCATTATCGAAGGCATAACGCCAGAAATAACATAAACTTTGGCCAGCGACAATCTAGAGGAAACGCTCCCATCCAATCGGGATACGAAAGCCTTGTGGTCGGACCACGAAAGTCCCTTGTTGCTCCCCCCATCCGTAACAATGACCTCGTCATCACGTAGTTCGTTCACATCGAATCGTTGCCTACCGAGAAACCAAGTCCTAATCGCTAGCGGAACCAAGTCAACATGTTCTTCATGAGGAGAACAAGGCGGGTCAAAAATTCTGGTTACCTACCTCGGCGATCTCCCTAACGAAGATCGAGGCCTTTTTGACATCAATGTTAAAAGATGTGCTTGATGTGGGATCAGACGGCAAATGTAATGACTTGGGAGGATAGTTCGTAGAATCTGCCGACAAACTAACCAAAGATTTCGAGCTCGTAGAGAAAGTAGCCCTTGAATTCGAGGGGTTCTTTAGACGCGCTGAAGCCGCTGCCAAACTCAAGATTCATCAAACTGCAAACCATGACTATGAAGAAGACAAAAGGGTAACCTCTACTAAGTAAAATAAAAACTAGAGAGAGAAAGTAAGTAGGAGGAAGAGTGAGAATACCTTTTCAAGTGTGCAGAATGAGGCGTTCTTGGTGATATGAGGAATATATAGAGAAGGACTACCAGAAAATGAAGAGTCACTTCGAAAGATGATCGAGAGACGAAGCATTATTCATAGGGGTAACTGGGAGACGGAGTGTCACTTCGATCGATTACCGGAAGGCAAATCTTCTCCACGAACCTATCAACCGACCTCGAGATACTCGTTGACTGTTTTCTCTTAGTTTCAGGTCAGATACCCTACGCCAACGTAGCCATCTAATAATGGCCTTAAAGTCTCTTGGGCCCATCGTTATTTTGATCCAACATCATCAAGAATCGTCTCCTCTCGTCNGGGGGGGGCGGGGGCATATTGTTGGGTATGGATTGTGCACCCATGCTAGATCCAAGAGATTTTAAGCCCACCAAGAGTCCCATCGGATTAGAATCGAAGCCCATGACAAGGTTGAGCGCGGCGGCGTTGGAACAATGAACCTAAAGCCTATAGCTGAGATGAATAGTTTCCTATGAACCAAACCGCCGAGCTAAAGACGTATGAACCTACCTGCTAAACCTAGCTGAATGTTGACCAAAGAGGAATTATAAAAAGGGAAGAGGAGACCATTGAGAAGGAGATCCGCAAATCTAAGAGAAGTTAGAGAGAGAAAATATTTACACTCTAAAAGGCTCGTCTAATTCCCACATGATCTTGAACTTTGTAATATTTATTTTTTAATACAAACTCAAATCAAAGGTCGACTAGCCTTGATTCAACAAAATGGATAGTAAATTCAATTAGAATCCCACAAAAACCATCATATGTAACTAGAGTTGTACATATTAGAGTTGGGCATATAAACCAAAATCTGAAATTCAAACCAAAAACGAATCGAAAAAACCCAATTTGAAACAAAATCGTTCTTCCAGATAACCCGAACGGCTCCTAGATATCTCAATCCAAAAAATCGAATATGAACTCGAACCGAACCGATATCCAAAAGTATAACCAAAATACATGTATATATATGATTATATATGTAATTGTGATCGGATATTTATAATTTTAGGTAGAAAAAGTAGGTTTTTAGTAAGGTAACTCGAATATTTATGGGTTTTCGTCCGATATTTCGGGTTTTTGATTCGATTAACTTGGATTCTAGATAGGTTGTTCGGATATTTTGAATTTTTATGGATATTTTGGATTTTCGGTTCCATTTCGGATCCTAATAAAAATAAAAAACCAATCCGGACCCGGATATTCTCGAACTGAATCCAAACCAAATTTTGGAATAACCTAAGCGATTCCTATTTGGCCATAACTAAATAACACAAAATCTAAATTACGCAAATCGAAAACTGAACGCCCACTCTTAATACATATATTCAAATGAGAAAATTACTTTTAGTGCCATAAAAGGGGAGACTAATTATCCCATATGCCATAATTTCCTAAACTTTCGGACATACCATATTGCTTACCTCGGAATGTCAAAAATAACCCCACTTTTCGCCTAGCTTAACCGCGCATGGGGGGGAATAAAATATTTTAAAATTTAAAAAAGGCAACAGTTACTTAATGTCAAATCCATCACTTTCCCTTTAGTTCCTCTCTAATCTCTCATTAGCGCAAATCGATTTCTCTCTCATTACTGTTTGTCTTCCTCAAACAATCTCTCTCTAAACCTCTGTTCTTCAATCCCATTCAACCGATTTCATCTTTAATCTCACGATGTCTGCATCTGCATCTACAAGCAGACGAAAATCACTTCGAAAAAGGAACAGAGAATCAAAACATGCATTAGACGATTTTATGTCTGACACTGTTGAGGAAGCAGGACCCAGAGATCTAATGTTCGACCCTTCAAAGCTTCCACCGCGATTGTTCGCTGCCGATCGCTATCCTCCCAGT
>OVBE01005355.1:0-21886 GCA_900406425.1 Iberis pinnata | reverse complement strand
TATATATATATATTAAAAATTCACTTACTAATGGGATCTTTACTTGATATTGGGACAAAAACAAATCGTGTCACTATCGATTATCAAGATTCACTGATAATCATTAATTGTGTTATTTTCAATTATATCTTTTCTTAACATTTATATTGATTAGATGAAAATAGTTTCAGATTATGTTTATTTTTCGTATCGGTTTCATATTTATTTAAGGACATTAACTTATTTTTTAGTCTTTCGATTGATACATTATGACGAAAATGAAAAATGTAGTGTTATCTTAATATTTTTTTTATGTGTTAAGTTTAGTTAGTGTAGTTAAAATTACTTTTTGATAATTTGTGTGTAGAGTTATAATATGTATTATTTTGTGTAGCTGACTATACTTTTTGTCAAACTTTAACGATTTTCGTTAAGATTTGACGGAAATGTTATTTTTAATATATATATATATATATATATATTGTATAAGTAATCATGTATAAATTAATATTTCATGATATTTATGGCATAATTTAAAATCTGGGATCTGTTTTTTACATATTACGTTAAGTTGATGTAGCTTACAAACTTTTTCCAAACTATAATTATTGGTGTGTTAAACATCATTCGTGCCAAAATATGAAAAAATGAACATCTTATTTAAGCCAAAACAAATTATAAGTGGTTTGGAATATGAAATGCATAAACAAACTTAAGTAGTTAAGTCCGTTAGTGTTAGGGAGAAGTGCAGACATATGCAGGAAAATGTGGAGAATTTTGGCCCATCAAAAATACTATAAATGCGTATGAAAATGGGAATCATTTACAAAGATTACGTGTCGAGAACAATTACGATTTTTTAACTTCTAGAATTAAATGGTCATTTGAGTTATAAGAAAAGGAGACTACACCAAATTCGAGGGAATGAATTCTTCTAGTTGAAAAAGACACTCGCATTAATTTTTTTTTTGATTTTCAGCTCGTGCATCAATCCAAGAATCACAACACAAAAGAAGATTTGCTAGTAAAAGCCAGCCATGATTGGAGTGTTGTTTTTACTTTTTATTAGTACTTCCTTACCTTATTTGTTTGTAAACTCACGTGATTTTACATAACCAATTAAAGGGTTTTTTATTGTGAAAAAAGAACTTGCACTTCTTAGTCAAACTATTGCACTTTTTATTCATCGTGTTTTTTTACCTATTGTTCACCTCAAATGCTTATAAAATTATAAGCTTAATCGAAATTTAGCTCAATTTTCTAGTCCTAGTTCGAAACCTGATATGATCCTAAGTGTAAGGATCAAGTCCTTGAATGTTTCTCCAATGGTTGTGGTGATGATGAAACGAAATGAAATGAATGATACTTCTAAGAGCTTGCAGAATGACCCTTAAACTATCAGAAGTTTGCTTGTTATGTAGAATCAAATTCAAAACATAAACAAGACAAACAATGATCAAACACGATTCAAAGAGAACTCTTAGGTTTTTAAATTTTTTTTTGATGATTTCTATTGATAATTTCGTCCACACATATAGAGAAGAAGGTTGTACATGCACAACTTCTTGGAAATTTACAAAATAATTTAAAATAATGTTGTTTTTGAAAATATAAAGCAAAAATTGAAGTTTAGTTCGAAAATAAGATAGAAAGGGGCTTAAACTTCACCAAGAAGCTTTTGTATAAGTGTTGTGAACAAGACTCATTAAAAACCTTGTTTGGAAAATCCAATGGGACAAAACCAAACCAAAGAAAAAAGTGCAAACCACAACACCTCTCTTGATGATTATCTAGGTAGCTTGTATCACAACCAATGTGGTTGGTTTAGCACACACTAGATTGCTTTGGATAGTGTAACGGAGTTGTTATAGAGCTTGCTGATATTTGGCTTGTCTTGATATAGTCATTGGACCGACTGGAACACTTAACTCTTTGTTCCTTGTTTCCTTAGGTTCAAGATGATCCATTGTGCTTTCTTCATCTCCATTTGCCTTAGGGTCAAGCTGCTCCATTAAGCTTTCTTTTTCTCCATTTGCCTCATTTGTTTTTTCTGCAAAATAAAAAACCAAATCAGTAACATTAAAGCTTGAACTTACATTATACTTACCTTGGAGATCCAGTTGGTAGGAATTGTTGTTAATCTTCTTGATGAATTTGAAAGGACCATCTAATCTAGGCATGAGTTTGGATTTTCTTTCATTATGAAATCTGTCATTCCTTAGGTGTATCCAAACTAAGCCTCATTCTTCAAAAATCATCTCCTTCTTTCCTTTGTTAGCTTGCTTGGCATAGAGTCTGGTCTTTTTCTCAATAATAATCTGAGCCTTCTCATGAATCTATTTAATAAGTTCAGCTTTCTGTTTACCATCCAAACAAGTTCTTTCACTCAAAGTTAAAGGCATTATATCCAAATGGGATAATGGATTGAAACAATAACCAATATCAAATAGAGAGAACATAGATGCAAAATGTTTAGTATGATTATAAGCAAAGTCTACATGTTGCAAACAGTCTTCCCAAGTTTTAAGGTTCTTCTTACAATGCACGCAAAAGAGTAGATAAGGTTCTAGTGACAACATAGTTTACCCATCAGATTGTGGATGATAAGTAGTAGATAAACACAGCTTAGTTCCTAGCTTAGACCATAAAGTTTTGCAAAAGAAAATTAGTGTCCCTATCAGAAGGCATTCCATAAAGTTTAACAATCTCCTTAAAGAACAAATTAACAACATTCACAACATCATTAGTTTTATGGCATGAAAAAAAATGAACCATCTTAGAAAACCTATCAACAACTACAAACACATAATTTTTTCCAGTCTTAGTTCTAGGTAATCCAACAACAAAATCCATTGAAATGTCATGCCATGGATGCAAAGGAATTGGTAAAGGAGTATACAGACCATGGCTTTGGACTTTTGATTTAGCCTGCTTGAAGTTACACACCTTTCATAAGTTTTTCTACATCTCTTCTCATGTGTGGCCAAAAGAAATGCTCTTGCATTACATTAAGAGTCTTAGACACACCAAAATGCCTCATAAGTCCACTTGCATGAGCTTCTTTGACAAACAAATCTCTCAAAGAAGAGTTAGGCACACATAGTCTATTAGAAGAGAAAACTATCATTCTTGAAGTATTTAACACATCCAAACTTCTCACAAGAAACATATATCTATTTAAAATCATAATCAGGGGCATTTAAATCTTTAATTCGTTCAAACCCAAGAACCTTAATTTTAAGAGTGGTTAAGAGGACATACCTTCTATATTGTGCATCAGCAGCTATCTTCTCCTTACCTTCATCTAGCATGTCTCCTTACCTTACACTCATTGTTGTTCTGCTGTACTACATTGAGTTTTGCTTCTGTTTGTGGAATTAAGAAAAGAAAATAAAAAAGGATTGCTTTGATTACGTTGCATCTTAGTTGTTTATCTGCTGAGATTATCTATTAGTGTTGTAGGCTTAATTATCTTGAATTTTTGCTGAGTTTTCTCTGTCAAATTTTGTAGAAAGAAAAGAGAAAGGAGAGAGGCAGAAGATACGTGCTTTAGAAAAGAAAGAAAATTAGGAATATTTGATATTTACATATTTCCTAATCTTTCTCATATTTGATATTCTTTTTCTATATTTAGCTTTGACGAGAATATTTACTAATTTCCTTTGATACTTTCCTAATCTTTGTATTAGGATTGATAATTAACTTGGAACAACAAAGGAAAGGGAGTCTTTAGCCATTGATTGCTAAAGCTTGAAGCTTACGACTTTGCCTTTCATAATTACTTACTCGGCTATCTCTTATTATACATATTCGTCAAGCTTGACTTATTCTTTAATCTTCCTTTTGACTATCGCTTGCAGGAAACGCTCAAGGACTAACAAAAAGGGAGAAGAAATCATACCTCTTGCGACAACTTCAGCCTTGGACCACAAGACTCACCATTTCGTCCAAATCAGGAGCTAGTACAATATCACTAAGCCATTCTCAACCCTTAACTTTTCGATTTCCTTAGTTCCACTTCTGTTGGATTTAATTCAGATTCCTTCCAGTTTATTTGAATTACTTGATTCAAGAACAGCACCTAGACTTGACTAGCTTGAATTACACGGTCCATCATTTCTAAATACTTAAACTTGTGCCTAGCCTCTGAACTTACTACAACTCTTGATTAGATATTGTGAATCTGTCTACTATTGAATACTAGTGCTGATATATTTCACTTCGGTTTGTTTAAGTTCCTTGGTTCTAAACTCACAATTTGTTTTCTATTGGTTTATCTTGCAAGGTACCATGGTTGAAGGAGAGGATTAAGGGAACACTTCAAATCCTATGATTGATGCAAAAAAACTCTTCTATGAGTCTCTTACCCAGCAAATATCCAAGCTAATGGATCAGAATCTTGACGACTTCTGCAAGGAACGTGATGGACACTCTAGTGCCACTCCAACTCCAAGTCAAGTAAGAAGAAGAAATCAACATCCTAGAAGGGAGAGGCAGCGACAAAGGACCCAAGACTACCATTTTATAGATGAAGAATCAGAAGAGTACTATGAGGAGAAAAACCATGATTCTAAGCATAACCCAAGAAGAGATAGAAACCAATGGCACAACCAGAATGGTCTAGAGGGGATTACGCTCAAAATTCCTCTGTTCTATGGAAAAAGCGACCCGGATGCATATCTAGAGTGGGAGAAGAAGATCGAGTTAGTATTCAACTGCCAAGAATACACTGAACTCAACAAATTCCGAGTAGCAGCCATCAAGTTCAATGAATATGCTTTAAGCTGGAGGGATCAACTTGTTACATCAAGGAGATGAAATGGAGAGCATGTGATTGAAACATGGACATAAATAAAAGTTGTTATGAGGAAATGGTTTGTGCCTAACCATCACAACCGAGAGGTTCATCTAAGGTTAAGGAGACTCAACCAAGGGTCTAAAACAGTTGAAGAATATTTCCATTTACTAATTCGAGCCAATATAGACGAAGATAGAGAAGCAATGATGTATCGATTCATTGGAGGTCTTAATAGGGATAATCAAGACCAATTGGAGCTTCAACACTACGTTGAGATGGAGGAGCTTCTACACAAGGCTGTCCTTATTGAACATTAGTTCAAGAGAAGGAGTTATGGCATAAACACATTTGGGAACAACTCAAGATCAAGTTATCCAAGAGATAACAAACCAAGCTATTCAAGAACACCCAATTCGGCCACCAAGCCATTCATCACGCCAACATCTACTAAAGAAGAGGATAGGTTTCCATAGAACCTATACCAAGATAAAGGCAAAGCTATTGCCAATCCTACAAGAGCTAGAGATGTTAAATGCTTCAAATGCCAAGGAAGAGAGCATTATGAAAATGAATGAACCAATAAAAGATTCATGGTACTTCTGGAAAATAGTGAATTTGAATATGAAGAGGAAGAACAAGAAGTACAATATGATTTTGAAGAAAAGTTTGAAGCAGAACCAGCACCTGGTGAGCTATTACTTACAAGAAGGACAATGAGTGTGCAACTTAAGTCTGGACAATTATCACAAAGGGAGAACCTATTCCATACAAGGTGTCATTTTCTCAACAAGGTTTGCAGCTTAATAATCGATGGTGGAAGCTGTACAAATGTGGCTAGTACCACAATGGTTTAGAAAGTCAATATGAAAGCCATAATTCATCCAAAACCATATAAGCTTCTGTGGTTGAATGAAGATGGGGAAATGAAGGTTATCACTCAAGTAACAGTTCCTATAGCTATTGGGAAGTATGAGGATGATGTGGTTTGTGATGTTCTACCCCTGGAAGCTGGTCATATCCTACTTGGAAGACCATGGCAATCTGATAGAAGATTATGCATGATGGATTCACAAACAAGCACTCATTCAACTTCAAAGGTAAGAAGATCACTTTGTTACCAATGACACCTCAAGAAGTCTACCAAGATCAGATTCAATTGAAGAAAAATAAGGAGGTTAAGGTACCAAAGATTTCAAATTTTCTGATCAATTCAGGTGATGTTAAAAGAGCCTTATCTGCACAACAATTTTTTTTGATGTTTGTCTATAAAGAAGCTCTTAGTAGCTTATCTAACAAAACACCGGAGTATCCGAGTGAACTCTCAAGTCTTTTGCAGGAATATTCAGATGTTTTTCCAGGTGATGTCCCAATAGGACTGCCACCTATAAGGGGAATAGAACATCAAATCAATTTCATACCAGGAGCTACTCTATCAAATCTACCAGTCTACAGAACCAATCCAATGGATACTAAGGAGTTGAAAAGGCAGGTTGAAGAACTTATGAGCAAGGGACACATCCGTGAGAGCTTAAGTCCGTGTGTAGTTCTAGTTTTGTTGGCTCCAAAGCAGGATGGAACTAGAGGATGTGTGTTGATTTCAGAGCCATGAACAACATAATAGTGAAGTATCGCCACCCTATACCTAGGGTAGATGAGATGTCAGATGAACTGTATGGATCTAAGTTCTTTTCTAAGATAGGTTTAAAGAGTGGATATCATCATATTATGATGAAAGAGGGTGATGAATGGAAAACTACATTTAAAACTAAACATGGATTGTATGAATGGTTAGTTATGCCATTTGGGTTAACAAATTCACCTAGTACATTCATGAGGTTAATGAACAATGTCTTAAAAGCTTTTATAGGTCTGTTTGTTGTCGTATATTTTGATGACATTATGATTTATAGCAAATGCTTAGAGGATCACATTCAACACCTAGAATTTGTTTTAGGAGTTCTTAGACATGAGAAATTGTATGCCAACCTTGCTAAGTGTACATTTTGCACAGATAACATTGTTTTTCTAGGCTTTTTTGTTAAAGCATCTGGAGTTAAAGTTGATGAGAAAGAGATTAAAGCAATCAAGGATTAGCCTACACCAAAGACTGTTGGAGAAGTGAGGAGCTTTCATGGGCTTGCTGGATTTTATAGGCGATTTGTGAGACTTTGGCACAATAGCAGCCCCATTGACATAAGTAATCAAGAAACAAGTAGGATTCAAGTGGGAAGAAGCACAAGAGACATCATTCAAGACTTTGAGGATAAACTCACTAATGCTCCCTTATTTGTTTTACCTGATTTTACTAAAACATTTAAGATTGAGTGTGATGCTTCATGACTAGGCATAGAAGCTGTTCTTATGCAGGAGAAGAAGCCAATAGCTTTCTTTAGTGAAAAGCTAGGAGGAGCCACTCTCAACTACCCAACCTATGACAAGGAGTTGTATGCACTTGTGAGAGCTTTGCAAACATAGCAACACTACCTTTGGCCAAAGCAATTCGTCATACACACTAATCATGAGTACTTGAAGAATCTCAAAGGTCAACATAAACTGAATAAAAGGCATGCTCGTTGGGTAAAGTTCATAGAGACGTTTCCTTATGTCATACAATTCAAAAAATGTAACGACAATGTAGTAGCTGATGCATTGTCAAGGAGGCACACTCTCATCTCTACCTTGAATTCTAGACTTTTGGGATCTGAACAACTCAAGGAATTGTATGTAACTGATTATGATTTCCAGTTATGTGAAAAACATGTGATTAGCTATTATTTCATTCATGATGGGTATCTATTCTTTGATAATAAGCTATGCATTCCTAATTGTTCTGTTCGAGAGTTCTTAGCTAGGGAAGCTCATGGACGAGGATTGATGGGCCATTCCAGAATTCATAAGACTCTCAAAGTGTTGCAAGAACACTTATTTTGTTTGAAAAAGAAGAAGGATGTGGAGAGGATTGTTTCTAGATGCATCAATTGCAAACAAGCTAAGTCTAAGGTTCAACCTTATGGTTTGTACTCTCATTTACCAATTGCATCTCATCCTTGACATGATTTATCTATGGATTTTGTTTTAGGGCTGCCTAGAACTAAGACTGGTAGAGATTCCATCTTTGTTGTTGTGGATAGGTTTAGTAAAATGGCACACTTTATACAATGTCATAAAGCAGATGATGCATCTCATATAGCTAATATGTTCTTAAGAGAGATAGTTAGATTACATGGTTTACCCAAATCCATATTTCAGATAGAGACACTAAGTTTCTTAGCCATTTTTGGAGAATCTTGTGGTGTAAGCTAGGTACTAAGCTATTATTTTCTACATCTTGTCACCCCCAAACTGATGGTCAAAATGAAGTAGTTAACAGAACATTGTCTACAATGCTTACGACTGTAATTAAGAAGAATATTAGGACTTGGGAATAATGTTTACCACACATTGAGTTTGCATATAATCATGCTAAGCATTCTGCCACTAAGTATTCTCCTTTTGAAATGGTTTATGGTTGTGTTCCTCTCACCCCTATGGATCTAATTCCTTTTCCTATAAGTGAAAGTGTTAGTCTAGATGGTAAACGCAAGGCTGAGCTTGTTAAGTCCTGACACCAGAATTTAAAGGAAAACATTCAAGTCAAGACCAACAAGTATAAGCAGCAAGCCAACAAAAGCCAATAACAAATGCTGTTTGAGGAAGGAGACCAAGTTTGGATCCATTTGAGAAAGGAAAGATTTCCAGCGTAAAGGAAATCCAAGATACTTCCGAGAGTTGATGGACCATCCAAGATCATAAAAAAGATCAATGAAAATTCCTACCAATTGGATCTTTAAGGTAAGTACAATGTGAGTTCTAGCTTCAATGTTTCTGACTTAGTTTCTTTTTTTGCAGATGAACCAAATTTGAGGACAAATCCTTTTCAAGAGGTAGGGGATGATGTAATCATGGACGCAATGGAGCTGGAACCTGAACTATGAGACGAACCAGAAGCTAAAGAAGAAGATGATCCAGAAGTCCTAAAAGGACCAATGACTAGAGCTAGAGAAAAAAACTTGCTGGAACTATTATGCAAGCCATGGAGAGCTTGAGAATGAGTCATTGCATGAAGAACTTGAAGAAAACAACACAACCATCCACTGTATACAAGTTGATGAGTTCCATCTTAGTGGTGCATTATCTTGTACTCTTTTTCCCAAGTTTGGTTTTATCCTAATGGGGTTTCCAAACTTGGTTTCTAATGAGGAAATAATGATGCACACATTGCCTATGCATGTAATGACTCAATTTGAAAGGGGCTGGATAATTATTAATTGAAACAAGCTAAATCAAGACCTAAAGCCCAAGATGTTTCACACACCTAAAGCTTTCAAAGAACCAGCGCCCCCTTTGTTTCATTTTCTTTCCATTTTCTTTTTCAAGTCTTTTACTATTTAAGAACCTTATGTTGCCCCTTTGATACCTTGTTGTTTTATTCAAAAAAAGAGGAGTTTTTTTTTTTTCTCAAAACAGCTCAAATTCTCTTGTAGTGTGTAATATCCTTAAGAAATCCCTTGGTGTGTCATATCTAAGGCTCTATTTATCATTCTCAACGTCCATTCACTTCTCAACCATTCCCATAATCGTTTCAATCACCATTCATCTTAGAATCTGCTCAAAATCCCTCTCCTATCATTATGTTCTTGGTTGGTAATTTAGATTATTATTCAAGGTTTTTTTTTCTTCCGTAAGGGAGATTGCATCAATATGTTGGATAGTTCAGAGTTGCTCCTCCAAGCTTTTCATTAAAGAAAGCTATAGGTTTCTGTTCATGCATAAGAACAACACGTACACCAACACTAGATGCATCATATTCTATTTCATATTTTTTGAGAAATCAGGAAGAGAAAGAACTGGTGAGTTGGTGAGTTTCTCTTTCAAGGATTGAAATGCTTCTTCTTGTGCTTGTTCCCACTTAAACCCAATGTTTTTCTTGATTACTTCAGTTAGTGGTGCAGCCAAAGTACTAAATCTTTGAAAAATCTTCTGTAGAAACCAACTGATCCATGGAAGCTTCTCACTTCACCAATTGTTTTTGGACTTGGACATTCTTTAATAGCTTTCATCTTCTCTTCATCCACCTTGATTCCATCTGTACTTACAACAAATCTTTAAAAGACAATGTTATATGCTCCAAAAGTACATTTCTTCAAATTAGCAGACAAGGATTTGTCTAAAGCACTTCTAAAACCTTCTAAGATGCTCAATATGCTCATCCAAATTCTTACTATAGATCTAAATGTCATCAAACTAAACTACAAAAAATGACCTATAAATGATCTAAGAGCATGGTTCATTAGTCTCATGAAAGTACTAGGTGCATTAATCAATCCAAATGGCATCACTAACCATTCATATAATCCCTATATTGTTTTAGATGCAGTTTTCCATTCACCACCCTCTTTCATTCTAATATGGTGATATCCACTTTTCAAATCAACCAAAGAAAAGATGCTAGAACCATGCAACTAATCAAGCATATCATCTAATATAGGAATGATGTGTCGATACTTTACAGTGATATTGTTGATGGCTCTGCAATCAACATACATTCTCCAACTCCCATCTTTCTTTGGAACAAGAAAAACTGGAATTGCACATGGACTCAGGCTCTCACGGATATGAACTTTCTCCATAAGTTCAGTAACTTGTTGTCGTAGTTCCTTGGTCTCCAAAGGATTAGTTCTATAGGATGGTTTGTTTGGAAGTGAAGCTCATAGAATAAAATCGATTTAATGCTCTATTCCTCTTATTTGTGGAAATCCTTGTGGAGATTCTTCTGGAAAAACATCTTTGAACTCTTGTAAAAGCATTTTATTTGGCTAGGAAGAGCATGCACTTGTTTGGTCATGTTTAAACGGTCTTTGGAAACGAACAACAAGTGAGGTAAAGAACTTCCCTTAGGATGAAGCAACAGATTGGCAGGTTGTGTGTCCTTTGATTTTGATATCATTTTGTTTTTCTTCAAAGCTAGCTGATCTAGATGGACTTCCTGAGGTGTTAAAGGAACCAAAACAGTCTTCTTACCCTTGTCTTCTATAGCTGGTCTTATATCTTTTTCTTTTGATTTGTTTATCAAACATGATTGTTTTGTGTAGAAGTTCCTTCATCTCAACATAATGATGAACTTCTAATCTGTTAATGATTTCTCTATTTAGCTACCCATAAATCTAGTCATGGTTGCTTCTCTATTTTTTGAATATCAGCTCTTAGCATAAGATTTTCTAGCTCCTTGTAGTATTCTTCAACTGATCTACTTCCTTGGGATAAAGTACTGAGTTTGATGTGCAACTCTCTATGATAATTTCTTGGTACAAACCTCTTCCTCATGATTACCTTCATTTGATTCCAGGTTTCAATAGGAAGATCTCCTGCTCTTCTTCTTGCTGTAACTAAGTTATCCCACCAACTCAATGCATAGTCTTTAAATTCAATAGGTGCAAGCTTATGTTTGTATTCTATGGTGTATTCTCTGCAATTGAACACAAGTTCAATATTCTTCTCTCACTCTAAATACTCTTCTGGATCAGCATTCTTTTTAAATTTAGGAATTTCAGTTTCAAACCACCAAGATGATCATTGATTTGTGGTATTTGGTTGTACAACCTTAAACCTGAAGTTCTCTAGTCTTTGATGCATCAAAGCAGTCATTTTAGCAGTTTAGGAATCAAGTAATAGTTCATTCATTCCATTGTTGCTGCCTTTTTCTCTCATGGTTCTTGTTCAAATTCCAACACTAAACTAGTAAAGATGCTCACAAAAACATAAGAAATTGAATTTCTGGTATAAATAGATTTTATAACTTTTGCAATGAACCCATATTCTTTCTCTACAATATCGTGAATTCTAACCAGGTTAATGAGAAACTTTAACACTTTCAGGTAGTTTTGACCCTAATAAAGACGATTCTAACAAGATCTTAACTTTAGAACTGATCTGGTTTTGGAATATGAAAAGTCATATACAAGGTGATAATAAACAGATTCGTTTTGCTTCAACAACATACTAAAACCTAGTGAAACATGGTTCGAAATATGCTTGCTTTTCACTCAATCAAAGCCTTAAGCATCATATAATTCAATTTTGTGATGATCTAAGCAAATAGAAGTTCAAGAGTCAAAACAAAATATGATTAGTCAAAAAACTGCATAATTAGAAAAACACAACATATGGATGGAGATCATCTCTGATACCACTTAATATAATTCTAGGTGTGAGGATCAAGTCCTTGAATGCTTCTCCAATGGTTGTGGTGATACTTCTAAGAGATGCGAAATGACTCTTAGAGCATGACAATGGTAGGACCTCATTAGAGGTTCTAATGATTATTTTAATCATTATTTACCAATCCTTAAAAAATAAAGACCTTCTTAATTTTAGTGCTTCCAATGGTAGGATCACTAATAAGGTTCTTAAGAATTAAAAAAATATATATTTTTTATTTGAGATATTTGAACATAAATTTTTTATTGAAATATTTGAACATAAATTTTATGAAACTAACAAATTATTGCTTTAAAATTTCGGGTATTTTTTGGTTCCTCTAACATGGAACCGAACCGACTCGGAACCGACAAGAACCAAACTGGAACCGAACCAAATATTAAAAAGTATAGATTGGGTATTCAAATTTAGGATCCGAAGAACCGGAACCAAACCGAATACCCTAAAACCTAGCCCTACAAAAAAATCATGAATAATAAAAATGAAACCGAACCGACGACAAGAACCAAAACGGAACCAAACCGAATATTAGAAAAGTATCGATTAGATATTCGAATTAAGGATTCGAAGAACCAGAACCGAACCTAATACCTGAAAGCCCAGCCCTACAAAAAATCATTAATAAAAAAATAGAACTGAACCGACCCAGAACCGACAAGAACCGAACTAGAACAAAACTGAATATTAGAAAAATAACGATTGGGTACTCAAATTTAGGAACTGAAGAACTGTAATCGAACCGAATACCCGAAAGTCTAGCCCTACAAAAAATCATGAATAAAAAAAACAAATCAACAGTTAGAAAAAAAACAACAACTACCAAATCAATACCGCCAATTACGGACTGACTCGGTTTCAAAAGAGCCAAACGAAGGACCGGCTCTCTCTCACACGCATACTTTTAAATTTATTTTTTCTTTAAGAATCGCCAACTCAGCATCGTTGGACAAGGTCTTAGACTACCAGAAGTTTGCTTGTTATACAGAATCATATTCAGAACATAAACATGACAAACAATAATCAAACATGATTCAGAGAGAAGTCTTAGGTTTTTAGAAAATAGTTTAATGATTTCTATTGATAATTTCGTCCATACATATAGAGAAGAAGAATGTACATGCAAGTTTCTTGGAAATCACAAAATAATTAAAACTAAGGCTGTTTTTGAAAATATAAAGCAAAAACTAAAGCTGAGTTTGAAAATGAGATAGAAATGGGCTTAAACTTCACCAAGAAGCTTTTATATAAGTGATGTGAACAAGCCTCATTAAAAACCTTGTTTGAAAAGTTCAATGGAACAAAACCAAACCAAGGAAAAGAGTGCAAGCCACAACACCTCTCTTGATGAATGTCTTGGTATCTTGTATCACAACCAATGTGGTTAGATAAGCACACACTAGACTGTCCTAGATAGTGTAAAGGAGTAGTAGTTGAACAAAAGCACCAGAGTAATGGTCCATTCAGTCCATTGTGGCCATAACTCTATCTATTATGGTTCTAATCGTGTGGCCATGTCTGTTCCCACACCAAGTATGTTGGCCACCATATGTATGGACATCCATTAGGCACAATCTATTTATCATCTTCTTAAAAGCATCATAAGTTCGTTCACTTCTCTATGATCATCCATATTTTTCAAAAGGGAATTGTAAGTCATTAAAGTCACAAAAATACAAAGCAAGATTGAGATGCATACTACTAGAGCCATAATTGTTGCTAATGTAGTTCCATAATCTTTGTCTATCCTTACTAGTTGGAGGATTATAGATATAGAGCAACTTTTAAAAAGAACCTTTGTCCCTTAAACAAAATCCATTTACAGAAGGTGATGAAAGTACAGGAGGCTGCATAACCATTTCCCAATTGGAGAGTGAACAAAAAACTTATATCCAAGCTTAATACATATAGACTAGACATATTCATCTTTATTCATTGTCTCCGTTAGGAATATTAGATCAGGCTTATGTATACACCTAATGTCAAAAAGTTGACGAATTATCGGGGGTTCCTTAAACTCTAACAATTCCAATTTAATAGCTTTATTGATTGGGGGGGGGGTTGGTTTCGAGGTATCCAACTTTCCCTTAAGAATCAATGCCAGCTCAATACGTTGTCTACTGGATGAACTTGCATCCTTTATGGAGCTTGAACATCTTTGCGCTTAAGACCTATCTCTATATGATTTCTCTGTCTATGGTGTCTGGGTTCCTGCTGAGAATGAGGCTGATATGAAGCTACATGGAGTATAATAGGTTGTGGAACAGGAGGACCATATTGGACTCTTTTATTAAGTGAGGATTGGGAACATGCAGAGATGGTTAAATGACTGCTGAAGGAGCTAGATCATAATACAAAGGTATGTATTCAGGCGCGTGATCTTCTAGATTAAAAGAACATTCATATTTTTCATATGCTAGGTCTCCACAACAGTTGGAAACATAACCCAAGAGTGCACCAAAAGGTTACTATATTATGGCAAACATAATGCTCATCAGTTCCACCAAATCATGTCTCTACTTCTCTTGAATTTGCATACTGGATTATCTCAGTGGAATAAGCTTCACCACACCAACTTAGCTCAGATCATAAACGATACCAAAAGTAAGCTACAAGAGGCTTATCAGCAACCTACTCTTGAATATGCTCATATCAAAAATCTCAGGACTACTTTGGCCAATGAATATCAGGAAGAAGAAGCCTAATTCAAGACCAAGAGTAAGGTACAATGGTTGCAAGAAGAGGACCATAATACTCGTTATTTCCATGCCAAAATGCAGCAGAGGTGGAGCATTAATCGCATTCTAATGATTGAGGATAGCAATGGACATTTACAATATGAGAAATAATAAATTCAAGTTATCTTTACTCAACACTTTTAGGAATTTTTTACACAACCTCCTACTAATCTTTCGGCTCATGATTTTGTTGTCTTTGATAGTCTACTACCTAGGGTTACTGCTGAGATGAATGAGAATTTATACAAACCATGCATAGACTCTAAAATACTTCAAGCGTTGAAACAAATGGATGATGGTAAAGCCCCTAGCCCATATGAACTCACCTCAGGATTTTTCAAAAACCATTGGAAAATTGCGCTTGAAGATACTAAAGCTTTCATTCATCATTTCTTCACCAACAATATGCTTGACTCGGATATAAATCACACTTTCCTATATCTTATTCCAACAGTTCCCAATCCACAAAACCCAAAGGAGTATAGACCAATAAGTTTAGCCAATGTAGCTTAAAATAATGGCTACACTAAATTATTTCAGTATTCGAGTCTGCATTTATACCAGAATGATTAATTACAGACAATGTTTTGGTTGCACATGAATTTCTTCACTCATTAATCACCCGTAAAAGAGTTCAACCTTATATGGTTATGCAGTTAGATATAACAAAATCTTTTGATAAAGTTAACTGTCTCTTTTAGAGTTTATGCTGAAAAAATTGGGGTTTGCAGACCAATGGTGTCAATGGATCATGCACTATGTCTCATCACCTACATTCTCTATGCTAATTAATAGCAGACGAGTTGGTAATATCACCATCATAGCAAGGTATACGCCAATATGATCCCATTTCACTCTATCTATATCTTATTGTTTCTGAAGGCCTATCTTATTTGATTCAAGACTTGGTAGCAAACAAAATTATCAGTTGTTTTAAAGCTACTGCTAATAGCCCAGCAGTCTTCCACTTACTATTTGCATATGATTCCCTTCTATTCTGTAGAAAAGATATTTCTAAGTTTACTCAATTAATTAGGAGGTTGAGCTATATGGGACAATGTCTGGCCAGGAAGTAAACTTTCACAAATCCATTATAATGCTTAACAGACACTACTCTATTAGAGTCCAACAACAATTGTAATCATTAACTTAAATAGTCAGGGTGGAAGGCTTTGGGAAATATTTAGGACTCCCTGACCTTTTAGGCTGTAATAAAACTCAGCCTTTTCTTCCATTGTGCAGAGAGTTAAAAGAAAATTAGAGCATTAATGTAATCAATTTCTATCATGTGTAGGAAAGGAAACACTTCTAAAGGTTGTGATAGTTGCTCTACCTACTTACTCCATGACCTGTTTTATTCTACCTTCCATCATCACTGACCATATATCTAGACTAGTGCACAAATACTGATGGAGATCTTCAATAGATAAACATAAAATCCACTGGACTTCGTGGGAGAAGGTTACTCAAGCAAAATTAGTGGGAAGCATTGGCTTTTGAGATCTGAAGAGATTTAATATAACTCTGGTTGCAAAAAAAGACTGAAGAATGCTCAATGATCCTTCTTCTCTACTTACCCAAGTATTTAGAGCAAAATACTTCTCATCTGTCTCTTTATTAGATTGTCAACTAGGATCTCATTGTTTGATGAATCTGAACATGGATGGTCCCAAACAAAGCTTCACACAAGATTGTCTAAATCTGAGATAGTGTTGGTTGATGAATCTGTATTTTCATGGTTTTTAGAAGTCATTCAGAATAAATTTTGAGGTCTTTATGTGTGCATATATCACATTTATAGTTGTTATTAGCAAGTTTGTGATTTTCAGGGATTTTTGCATTAGTATTTGCATATGCACTCAATTTAGAGATTTTTCAGGACTTTCAGGAGTTTCAGGATGATTTGTGAAGAATCAGAAAATGATACTTACCCGCCTCATTAGTATAGTGACCAAACCATAAAATCCCTAACTAAGGAACAATCACCCAAATATCAAATTGATAGTATTAGCAATTTAGCATCAATTCCCCATATCAACCAAAAATCCTATTATAAATTTGGTGCCATTACTCTAAATTTTCATGGTTTTTTCATATCATTTAGCATCAATTATGAGGTCTTTAGGCGTGCATACATCACATTTATAGTTGATTTTAGTAAGTTTGTGATTTTTAGGACTTTTGCATTAGAATTCGCATATGCACGCATTTTGGAGATTTTTCAGGACTTTCAAGAGTTTTCAAGATGGTTTTCTGAGAATTTAGAAAAGCAGCACTCAACCTGGAATGGAGCAGCACTTAGATTGGAATGGACATGCACTCATGTAGATGAATCTCAGCTTCACCTGGATCGATCTTAGCTCACTTCTGCATCGATCCTGCATCACCTATCTGGATCGATCCTGCATCAACTTCTGGATCGATCCTGCATCACTTCTGGATCGATCCCACGCTCAGTCTCAGATCTCAAGCTCAACTTCTGGATCGATCCCATTCAAGCGTCCCCAGCTCAGATCGATCTTGCACTTACCAACTTGAGTCAAACACGCTCCAACCCGACCAACTCATTTCCGAAGTGGACCTGACCCAAGATCCGAGCCAATGATTAGCTTTTGTCTTTAGTGCGATTTATGACTTTTCTCTGAACACTTTAAAATCCCTAACTCGCCTCCTTTTGCGCAAGTCTTGTTTTTCTTTCCTTTTTTAGGTTTTATCTTAGATTTTTCTTTTCTTTTGTTGTTCTTCTAGTTCTTGGTGTAAAAACCAGATTTGTTTCAAGTTTCAAGTTAATCTTCTGTTTTTCCTTTACTTTCTTGGTTAGCTTTAGGTTGCTGTTTATCTGGTGTATATTGATTTACGTTTTAAGCTTTTAATGTTCTGTTTTAGTTTGTTCTTCATCTACGTTTTTACTGTTTCATTGTTGTTCTTAGTTTTTGAGTTTGAGTTCTTGTTGTTCTTACTGTTCTTCATAGCTTCTTCTTAGATCATCATGTATAGGTTTGCAGTTTTGATTTCTGTTTTCTCTATTTTTACTTCCATGAGTAGTGAGTAGTTCTTGAAGTTCCTTAGGATGGGGTAGACTAGGGTTGATGTCCTGATCTCACCTTAGGCACCTAAGCTTGTGTGAAAATTGACATCCCTTCTGTTTCATTGTGCTTAATGTTGGTTTCTTTCACGCCAATCGAAATCTGATCTTGGACATTCCAACGCCCAAAAAGTGTTCTATGGAATGTCTGATCATGGTGATTTCAGATATTAGTCTATCCTTATGCAACGCTCTAGATGCTTAGGATATGCATCCCAGCCTAGGGGGTTGGATGTCTAGGGGGATTATTGGCTTTGGTAGGTTATTTCTTAAAGCCTTCTAGGTAGTGTACTGTTAACAGGAGTTAGGTCTGGTGATTGCTTAGGTTGATTCCATTTATCAAGGGATTGGATTTGGTTACTTATGGACCTATCATCTAGGGTAGCTTACTGATTGTTTGAGGTATGTTAGGTGCTTAGGTAGATTGGGATGGATCTCTGGTTGATTACCCTTAGTCCTCATGAACTGCTTCACATTTGTTTACATCTTTCACTCTCTCTGCTTTTACTCTGTTTTTGCATCTTATTCTTTTATGCTTCTTGTTCTGTTTGTGCACTCTAGTTCCAGCATGTTCACTACACTTAGGACATGTTAATAAACCACCCTTTTTATTGTTTAGCTTGACTTAGGAGTATCCACTACAATTCAGATTGTTAGTACTCACCTGATTGGATTGATAACTCATCTATACTACAATGATGGGGAATTGATACCCTCAGCACCTCAAAAATCCTATTATCAATTTGATGACTATGAATTTTCATGGTTTTTACATATCATTTAGCATCAATTATGAGGTCTTTAGGCTTGCATACATCACATTTATAGTTGATTTTAGTAAGTTTGTGATTTTTAGAAATTTTGCATTAGAATTCGTATATACACGCATTTTGGAGCTTTTTCAGGACTTTCATGAGTTTCGAGGAAGGTTTTGTGAGAATTCAGAAAAGCAGTACTCAACCTGGAATGGAGCAGCACTTAGCGTGGAATGGACTGGCACTCATGTGGATCGATCTCAGCCTCACCTGGATTGATCTTAGCTCACTCTTGCATCGATCCCAGATCGATCCCGCAACACCTATCTGGATAGATCCCAGCACACTTCTGGATCGATCCTGTAACTCACTCCTGGATTAATCCCAGCACCTATCTGGATCGATCCCAACTCACTTCTGGATTGATCCTGCAGCTCACTCCTGGATCAATCCCATCACATATTTGGATCGATCCCAGCATACATCCAGATCGATCATGCATCAACTTCTGGATCGATCCTGCATCAACTTCTGGATTGATCCTGCATCACTTCTGGATCGATCCCACGCTCAGTCTAAGATCGATCCCACATTCAAGCCTCAAACAAGCTGGATTGCTCTCAAGCTCAACTTCTGGATCGATCCCATTCAAGCATCCCCAGCTTAGATCAATCTTGCACTTACCAACTTGAGTCAAACACGCTCCCACCCGACCAACTCATTTCCGAAGTGGACCTGACCCAAGATCCGAGCCAATGCTTATCTTTTGTCTTTAGTGCGATTTAGGGATTTTCTATGAACACTATAAAAGCTCTAACTCGCCTCCTTTTGCACAAATCTTGTTTTTCTTTCCTTTTTAGGTTTTGTCTTAGGTTTTTCTTCTCTTTTGTTGTTCTTCTTGTTCTTGGTGTAAAAACCAGATTTGGTTTAAGTTTCAAGTTAATCTTCTGTTTTTCCTTTACTTTCTTGCTTAGCTTTAGGTTGTTGTTTATCTGGTGCATATTGATTTTCGTTTGAAGATTTTAATCTTCTGTTTTAGTTTGGTCTTCATCTCTGTTTTTACTGTTTCATTACTGATCTTAGTTTCTGGTTTTGAGTTCTTGCTGTTCTTATTGTTCTTCATAGCTTCTTCTTAGATCATCATGTTTAGGTTTGCAGTTTTGATTTCTGTTTTCTCTGTTTTTACTTCCATGAGTAGTGAGTAGTTCCTGAAGTTCCTGATGATGGGGTAGACTAGGGTTGATGTCCTGATCTCACCTTAGGCATCTAAGCCTATGCGAAAATTTACATCCCTTCTATTTCATTGTGCTTAATGCTGGTTTCTTTCACGCCAATCGAAATCTGATCTTGGACATTCCAGCACCCGAAAAGCGTTCTATAGAATGTCTGATCATGGTGATTTCAGAGATTAGTCTATCCTTACACAACGCTTTAGATGCTTAGGATATTCATCTCAGCCTAGGGGGTTGGATGTCTAGGGGGCTTTTGGCTTTGGTAGGTTGTTGCTTAAAGCGTTCTAGGTAGTGTACCGTTAATAGGATTTAGGTCTGGTGATTGCTTAGGTTGATTCCATTTATCAAGGGATTGGAGTTAGTTACTTATGAACCTATCGTCTAGGGATAGCTTACTGATTGTTTGAGGTATGTTAGGTGCTTCGGTAGATTGGGATGGATCTCTGGTTGATTATTCTTAGTCCTCAGGAACTGCTTCACATTTGTTTTCATCTTTCACTCTCTCTGCCTTTACTTTATTTTTGCATCTTAGTCTTTTATGCTTCTTTTTCTAGTTCGTGCACTCTACTTCCACCATGTTCACTGCACTTAAGACTTGTTAGTAAACCACCCTTTTTACTGTTTAGCTTGACTTAGGAGTATCAATTGCAATTCAGATTGTTAGTACTCACCTGATTGGATTGATAACCCATCTATACTACAATGATGGGGAATTGATACGCTGATGACCTTAAAAATCTTATTATCAATTTGGCGTCGTTGCCATTTGGGTGTTGTTACTACATTTTGGATTTTGGATCTTTTAAGATCAAACTTCTTTTCCTTCTTTACTTACTTGTCTATCTTTGTTTGCTTATTTTTCAGGTACCTGCTTAGCAATGTATGAACCTGAGAAGCAGAGGACCAACAGACTTGATTCCTCTCGTTGCAGACATCAGAGTTCTTGAACGAGAACACTCTCAGGCAAGACGTGAACAAGAACGTGTGGAACACTTACGCAGATTGGAATTACAAATGGCAGACAACGCTGACAGAGACAACCAGCAAACTATAGGTGCTGGTGACAACCCCAACACTCACACCATCATACATGGAATCAGTCCACCTGCATTTCAAAACAACAACTTTGAGATCAAGCATAGTCTCATTGCAATGGTGCAGGGGAACAAGTTCCATGGACTACCTATGGAAGATCCACTTGATCACCTCGACGAGTTCGATCGGTTCTGCAGCCTCACAAAGATAAATGGTGTGAGTGAGGATGCTTTCAAGCTTCTCCTTTTCCCATTCTCTTTGGGGGAGAAGGCACATTAGTGGGAGAAAACACTTCCCAGGAACTCCATCACTACATGGGATGCCTGTAAGAAAGCTTTCCTTGCAAAGTTTTTCTCCAGTTCTCGAACTGCACGGTTAAGAAACGACATCTCTGGCTTTGCACAACGAAATGCAGAGACCTTCTATGAAGCTTGGGAACACTTCGAGAGCTATACAACGCAATGCCCCCACCATGGTTTCAGCAAGGCATCACTACTAAGCACCCTCTACCGTGGTTCCCTTCCCATGATACGGATGCTCGTTGATACTGCCAGCAATGGGAACTTCCTCAACAAAGGTGTTGAGGATGGATGGGAACTTGTAGAGAATCTTGCTCATTCTGAAGGCATTTACAATGTGGACTATGACTGAACACCTCTCGGTGGTTCTGCTTATGATGATAGCACAAATAAAGAGATCAAGGCACTCAATGAGAAGTTAGACATGTTACTCCTGGGTTAACAACATCAAGTTCACTTCATCTCTGATGAAGAACAACTTCAGATACAAGCTGCAAAGGTTCAACATCAAGAGGAAATGTGCTATGTACAGAACCAAGGGGGTTACAACAAAGGGTACTTCAACTACTCTAATAACCCTCGTCTTTCTTACAGAAGCAACTACTCTAATAACCCTTCATCGACTATGCGCAACACCGTGGTTTCTTTACACCTACACTACAAGAAAAAGTCTCATTGATAGCACACTATTAACGCTATAAAAGGCCTTTC